>WEIS01014457.1:0-37156 GCA_013389965.1 Todus mexicanus | reverse complement strand
ACAAACAAAAACCCCAACCCAAATCCTAAATGAGTAGATGTAAAAGAAGTCAAGCCCTGTTTTTGGTGAGAAGGAAACTGGGAGCTAGTGGAACACGTTGGTTAGTGTGGGTGTTGGAGGGGAGGCTTCCCTCGTATTTGGTAGGGCTGCCCTCTAGTGCACTGCAGGCTCCAGGCAGCAGCTGCTTAGGTCCAGAAACAGGGTTTCCTTTTTGGGATAAAAGGGCATCTGTGTACGTCATTATGCCCGAGAGAGGTATGACTGCATGTATAACTACATGGATGTACATATAAATATATGCCATATACTGGAGTGCTGTCTGGAGTTGCTTCTGCCTGTGTGGGGATGGCTGATGACAAGTGAAGTTTTTACTCTGAAGTTTTCTCTTACCAAATGAGATTTTTACCCAAACAACGTGTTCAGAAAAAGTGATTATTCTTTAGAAACTCTTCGTGTTAGTAGCAATACTCAAATCAGACCCGTCTGTCACTCCTGGTGATGTTGCATGTTGTTAATCGACATACAGTGACAGTCATGGGCTGCAGCTGTAGTCCACCAGGGTAGGGGGGGGAGAAGGGGCCATATCCTGAGCTTATCACAGCCACCTTGCTCTTGGGATCCGGAGGGAAGGAGCTGTAATCCCAGTGTATCCAGATCCTTCCTTCAGGCAGGATTTTCCAAACCCTCTGGAGCTGCTGTAGCAGCTCCCAGCACACTTGCCCTTCCCAGGCTTTGTGGCTCAGGTTGGGTGTTTCCCAGATTGGTGAATGAGGAGGAAGTGGGCATTATTTCATTCAGATGTTAAATGCTTATATTCATAGTGCAGTAAAAGCATTAAAGGTCTCTTGGCGTCCCCAAAAATCACAACTATCTGAATGTCTCTGAAGTCTGTTTAAGTATAGAAGTTAATTTTAAGCTAGGAACGCTGTGCTGTAGGTATTTTTCTCCTGCTTTACTTGTGTCTTACTCTCCTGTGTCGGTGGTCACCACCTTCCTAGGAGCACCTCATTTGGTATTAGTGCATTGCAGCTAGTGACTGTCTTAATGATTTTTAAATTACATATTGATTTCCTCCTTAGCACCTTGCCTCCCGCGTGCTTCGTTTCTCCTCGTTGGCGTTTCTAGATGACTATTTTAGTTCACCAGCGTTTTTGTTCAGCATTTTCATAATCTTTGCAACCAGGTCAGCATTTGTTTCCTACAGACCTTTTGCTAAATAACAACCCTTTAAATCTTGTGAGTGGGATGTGTCTTGTTCAGAGAGTAAGGAAGTTGGTCCAGACATGGGATTGTTCACATGCTAAGGGTGGCATTTGAGTTGACAAATGAGTTCACATCAAGACATCTCTTAATACATCTTCATTTCCTCAGGTTCTGCCAGGGGTGGTTTAGGTTGGACATGAGGAACAATTTCTTCCCCAAAAAGGTTGTAAGGCCTTGTGCCAGGCCTTACGGGACTCCCAGGAGTCCCCATGATCCCTGGAAGGGTTTCAAAGCTGTGTAGATGTGGTGCCGAGGCACATGGTTTAGTGGTGACGTGACAGTGCTGGGGGAATAGTTGGACTTGATGATCTTAAAGATCTCTTCCAACCAGAATGATTCTATGATTCGTTTGCTCTTGAAGCTGCTGATGTGGATTATCAAGATTCTCAAGCATTTGAGCATCTCTCCTATACGTGCTTTCTCCATGCTTGATTCTTAATCACTGTACGAGGTAAGGATGTGTCCTGCTCTTGCTTTAATGTGCTGTCCAGTGTGAGCAAAGTGAAACAAAACCGAACACAAAGTGGCAGATAAAGAGCATATATGACAGGGAGACTTTGACTCTGTTTTGTGCTTTGACTTTCACTCTGTTCTGTAAATGAAGATTTAGAAAAATACAATAAATCTGCAGCTAGATGAGCAGAAACACAAAGGCTGGTTTGTATTTATGCATAAATGTGGGGCTCCTGTTACCTTACTGCCAAAATACACAGCCGAAGTACTTGGAAGTGAGATGTAGAGGGAATTCATTACCTATATTTCCCATTTAAGTATTTTGATGTGTGGCTGATAGTTAATAGCAGCCTGGATTTACATGGCTGAAGCAGAGAACTTTCGTCAGTTGTAAGGTCCTGACGTTTGGCTGCAGGAGTGTGCACCCTGGGTCTCAAAGTTGACTATGCTACTTCTTACGACCCTCTTGTGCATGTGTTTTCATGCAGAATCAGATTTTGAGGTGTTTTAAGCAAAAGGCATCAGATCTGGAGCAACCTTAAATTTTTTAGCTATGCAGAAATACGTTGATAGTGACAAAAGCCCAGTGTGTTCCTTAAAGGTTATCTTTTTGCCCAAAGTCCCCGTGTGATGAAAATCTGAAAACTCTGTGCCTGTCAGAGGATGCTAAACACTATTCACTGTTAAGTCTGCTTTGATGAAGGAAATTGGATTGGGGACCTTGACCACAGGGCACGTGTTTAGACGGTCATCATTGTGTCCATGACCTCTTGAGCTGTTCACAGAAGGTACAGAGTGTGCTTTCTTTCTGTGCTCTAACACAATCAGCTCTGGACTCTATTCCATCCTTGGTGGTCGGACTTTTTGCCAGAAAATCAATAGTTTCTCTTTGTGACCTTTTAGGTCCTTTAAGTGCCCGTATTATGTAAAGACAAATTGTACAAGTCAGAGGAGATGATAGTATATGAATTTCTCCAACGTGCCTCTAACAAAATCATAGAATCACGGAATGGTTTGGGTTGGGAAGGACCTGTGGTGAGTCTTGTGGGAATTTTTAAATTTTGTTCAAAGCAGAAACACTTAAGCTTGAACTTTACTATAAAAAATCAGCAACTGCTTTAGGATTTGGGAAGAGAGGAGCTGGGAAGAGGCAAGTGGACCTGTTCTGCCTAGTTATGACTGAAACATCAGGTGCTTATTTGGTCAGCTCTGCTCAGGTTTGTGAGGTATATAAAGCTTGTCTTAGAGCAAAGATAAGTTAGAGAGGCAGAAGGCTTTCTGTGTCCTACTTGATGTTTTGCTTTGTATTCCTGTGCATTTTGCACTGATCCGTATATCCTGAAAAATAGGTGCATTAAGCAGGATGACTTCAACATTTTCTATAGCGGCAGATGTAGTGTATCATCTTTAAATAGGATTATGCTTTCCAGTACCTTAAGTCACAGATTTTTCAGGCGCTAAGGTCACACAAAGACATCCAAGAGATAACTAAGCCCTCCTACGGTGATGCAACCATCCCCTTTCCCCCTCCTCCCAGGGATCAAATGGCAGAGAGGGATCTCTTGCTGCTATGCCAAAGAGAAAAGACCAGACACGGCTGTGAGTTTGCAGGTGCGGAGAGAAATGGATTTGAAATAAATGAATAAATACAGTCAAAAGGCTGGGTTATTTCAGAAACATCACCTGCTTCGGGGAGGTGATTCTGAGTATCCCAACCCTGGGAAGCAAAAGCTGCAAAAAAAAGTAAAATAAAATAGTTATCCTAAACATAGTGTTGGGTCATTACCACCGGTCGAGACTTCATATGGAAGGACAGACAGTGGCTGTGTGTGCAGTTTTTAAATGGTTGTGTATCCCACTGGAAAATCTCCGGTTCCACACGCACCAATTCGCACCATTGTACGACCTGCGTGTGTAGTTTCGTATCACATTAACACTGTCATACTGGAGATAATGTTCTTAATGTTCCATACCTAGGACATCTGTATCTGTAGCTGCTTTGTGTCTGCTTCAACTCCGGTAATTCCCCATCTTTTCTTTGAGGTGGAATGGCTGTGAACGGAAGACGAGGTCACTGTATGATGTGGGTTTCTTTGCCACAGTGATGTATTGCTCCGGAGTGGAGTTTCTGGGAGCAAAACAGAACAGAGGAAAACTTATTTAACAAGCACAACATAACTTTGGAGTGTCGTGAGGAACAAGATTGTTTATGAAAAATAGTCTTAGGTATTAAATTCTCAGATGAAGTAAATTATTTTCTTGCAAACAGGTCAAGAAATTGGAATTAGAAGATCCAATGCCTGTATTTCCCTGAAAAAAAGACTAATCTGTTTGAATTGGAATGTTTTTCCAAAGCATTTTCATTTAAGTGCTCCTCTGGTTTGAATTGCCTAGCAGTCACTTTTTGATGATCCAGTTGTCTCATTGAAAATCTGAAAATCAGAGGAAAAGCGTTTTCAGCGCCTTGAAGACTTGAATTGCAGACCTTTCGATGGAACCAAACACATTAATTATTCAGGTGTTTGCTTCGTGGACTTGTAACAGTCTCTTTTCTTTTCTTTTTTTTTTTTTTTGTTTTAGTAGAGATGTTTATTATGTTGTTGTTCCCTCTAATGAGCTGCAGATGAATAGTTTAAAATGGTTGTGTTTCAGCCAGTATCAGCATCTTGCTTTTGCAACATTAAGAGCTGTGACAACAGGTAGAGGCATTGCTGTGTAACCTCTGAGTAGCTGCATGGGTTACCTCAGAGGCAGAGGGCAGCTGTATCCCCCCCAGAGCTCAGGCACACGGTCTGTTTCAAGGGGAAAAAAAAGTCTACTCTTCCTTTGTGGATCAGTAAAGTTATTCTCGTGTGCTGAAGGCATATGATGCTTCTGATGTGTCCTGAAGGGAAAAAAAAAAGAAAAAAAAAAGAAACAGAAAAGTTCATCTATGTTATCCATATGTACAAAACAGTGGAGATAGTAGTATGCAAAAGTTAATAAATTCCAGTGGAATTCAAACTAGGGAGGTGGCTCTACAGAAAAAAAGCTGGAAATTGGTGGTATTAGTAGAATGAAGATTGTGATTTAGAGATGTCCATTTAATTTTTTTTAAGGGAACATACAGATGAATTTTCTGGAGCTCTCTGGGAGATAATTTTGTCAAGTAATTATTTTTCAGCAACTCACAACAGTCTGAATATATGCTGCCTTAATAACCTGTGATGCTGGTTGAGTCTCTAAGAGCTCACGGCTCCTGATGCCTTGAGGTGCTTTGTCACTGAGAGCCACACGTGTCGAACTGCTGCATCCACCCCAGCTCAGCTTGTGCCATCCCACACAGCTTGGGTGACGTTACATCTTTCACACAAGGAGCTACCCATGAATGTATAGATACAGGTGTAGGTGTTGAAAGCAGATGTATGTGCATACACACGCTACTGTATCGATCAAATTGGGCTTGACTCAAGCCTTTGAAGCTTCTTTTTGATAAGGTACGCGTCAGCCTGAAGAACACCATCTGAAGCTCTCATGAGGTGTTGATACTAATCCAACATTCTATTTTCTGTTCCTTCATTGCATGTTAGAGGTAACAAATGCTGCTGAGCAGCAGCAGCTCATTAGTCTTTGGAAATGAGCAAAGCCATGTCATGGCCCAGCCACTTGAGAAGCAGGTGTCGTGGAAATCCGTGTGTTGTTTCCTTGTGAGGCCCTGTGCTTTTCTGCAGAGTTTTCTTCTGTTGATCTGCCTTACATGAGTTGGTTTTTTTAAAAAAACTCTGGCGCCTTCCCCTCAGGTGCTGGTTTTGTGCAGTGGTAATGGAATGGAGAGCTGAGAGAGACTGGGAATGGCAAACAGGCATCCTCCTGAGGACGGAGTGATTGGGTAGAGTTTGGAAAAACAAAAAGCAGTTGTGGATGCATGTGTAATTTTGTTTGAACTAAACTCTTAATTATGTTTTGCAGGATATGAATGATTACTCACCAGTATTTAGCCAAAAGCTCTACAGGGGAATGGTTGCTCCTGATGCAGTCAAGGGCACCGTTATCACGACCGTTTCAGCTGAGGATCAAGATCCTCCGGTAAGCAAAAAGGTTCTATTAATACTCTGCACCAGAGAGGGAAAAATCTTTAACCCTCATTAAGTGACTCTCTCAACAACAAAGGTGATTATTATGAGTTTTACAGAGCAGTAGCTCATACATTTTGTATGTCAACCTGTCCGTTGTTGTTCTGGACAGAGGCTGCATTTACAATGATTGCTCCTGAAGCTGGCAGATCAGTGATACAGCTTCTTTCCATCAGGAAGATTTTTAGAAAGCTCTTTATCTGACTTCACAGTGTAGATGAATAGAGAGGACTAGGCAGGAGGGGAAGCCACACCTATCTTTGGTACAGTTCTGCAGCTTGAAGAGAAAACAAAACAAAACTTTGTAAGGTCGTTGCTTCCTTGGTGTCACAGTCACAGTCTGAGACACCATGGGGTGATACGGCGATGTACGGCCCTACTGCATGTGCAATGTTTGAACTGAGTGCACCTGGCTTCGGGATAAAGTTTATTTTTGCCACTGCTGCTCCCTGGTGAAGCACTTGACTGACACAACTTGGCACATATTTTTGACTTGTTAGCTATTCTGAAGGGTAATATCAATTTTTGTAATCAGAGGCTGATGAACACTGGTGACCAGATGATACACTGAGGACGATAAAAGCCAAAGATGTTCTGCCAAACAGGTTTAATTTTTAATTGTTAGTGTTTGGCATATTAAGGAGAATAATCCTCAGGGGGGAGAGTTCAGAGAGAATGAGCCATGCGTATTGAAAGCTGATGGCAGTGCCTTGGCACAAATTAGCTGCAGCTTAGCTAAATGTGCTGCTGAATAAGGTATTTGCCACCCAAGGACAGAGCTGCTGAAGCTGTTTCTGTAAGGACAGTCCGGCTCTCCCCTTGTAAAACCTCCTAACCCACAGAGGTCAGTAAATTCCCTGCAGGTGCCACATCTTGGTGGGGTATGGCTGACCTTGAGGGCATTTAAGGTAGTTTGTAACAGCTGGAGATCTGGCCTGTTGTTTCTTTAAGTGTATGGAAGACAGTAATTATAATCAAGTAGGTAATGAATAGCAGTAACTGTCAATTCTTAGTGCTACAGAGTTTTTAAGGTATGCGGCAGCAGAGGCCATAGACATCACTTGAGCAGTAAATAAAAGAAATGGAGAGAAGTGTGCCTTAATAACTACACTTGGAAAATTTGGACGGGAGTTTGAGACATTGCTACCTGATTTTCAATGCTCTGCATGCAAAATGGAGCCTGAGGTGAGCGTTAAACTCCTTCTTTATCAATACCTAAAGAGTGGGGGTTAAGACGATGGGGCCAGACTCTGCTCAGTGCTGCCCAGCAGTAGGACAAGGGGCACCAGGCACCAGCTGGATCCCAGGAGATTCCGTCTGACCAGGAGGAGAAACTTGTTTGGTGTGGAGGTGTTGGAGCCTGCCCCAGGCTGCCCAGAGAGGTTGTGGAGTCTCCTTGACCAGAGAGATTCCAACTGCGCCTGGATACTGCGATGCTGGGCCCCCTGCTCTGGGTGACTCTCCTGGAGCAGGAAATTCAACAAGATGATCTCCAGAGTTCCCTTCCAACCCCTGCCATGCTGAGATTCCATGATTCTGTGGAGCGCAGGTACATTAGATTAGGGACCCAACCAACCAACCTGTTAATCGCAGATCTGCTTAATTAAAAGCAGAATAGTCAGCATGTGTATGCATTGGATTTATCAACAGAGGCACATGGGGATTTCTAGTGCCTTGCTTTAGAGATGTTTTTAAAAATGCACAGGCAAAGAATGTTCTCTTCGTGGTGGGCCACCTATGCTGTCCTTCAAAGGTACATCTGGAGCTACTTGAAGCTGTTAGGGTGCAGCAACAGAAAGCTGATGCGGTGGCAGTGCCTGTTCTCCTCCCTTTGCATCCTATTAATTTAACTTCCTGGGAAAAGCCTTTCTATGGGATGTTAGAGGCCTAGGCTGCCTTCCCTCCACTGACTGGAGGGTTCAAACCTTTAGCTCTATTTCCACATAAAATATCTTAACTACCAGGAAAGAGCCTGGCAGAGATCCTGACAGACTTGGGGTTTATATCCAGGTGTGTGATTCGCATGGAAAAGTAGCCTTCATTGCTCGGAACTTAGTTATTTGCTGGAAAACAATGTTTTAAGTTGGTTTGAGAGTATTTGGTTCTACTCTATGAAGGGCTTCCACTGTCACATTTCATGAATGTCTTCCATATGAATGTCCATGTTCTGTGTGTTCTTCATGGATTCTTTCATATGTTAGATGCAATAATGTGGCAACTACAGAATGGAAAAGGAGGTCAAAGTGGGCCAAGTATCTGAGTACCATTAGAAGCCTGCACAAAGGTATTATAACACTATATACTGTACAAAGTTATTAGCTCATTGTACCAGCATTTTTTCCTGAATACTCCTGCACTTGCACTGCAGGAGTTCTACTACCAAATTACCTTGCCCACACGTAAATGGATCTGAATTACATTCAGCATTTCAGGGAGCTCAGCAGATGCTGCTTAGCTGAAGAAGACTCTGTGTTACTCTCCCTAGGAATGGCTCTGGAGCCAGGGAGGTAGGAAACACCATTTCCCTTCAGGAGGTTTCATCCTCAGCAATTAGGAGCAAGTGAGTCGAAAGGGGACACTCTGCCCATAGAACAAGTGGAGTCACTTCAGAAGGGTCTGACAGTGGAGCGTGGGGAAAATGAGCTGCACATAACTGATGAAATTGTGCAATATTTTTTTTTTAGTGCCTCATTAGAAATCTAAAACACTAAGTTCATTAATCTCAGTCCTATGGGCCTGTTTCTGCCCCTTGTACCAGTATGTATTTGCTCCTGGCAGTATTATACTGACCGTTGAGAAAATCCACAGAAAAGGATGTTAAGGATCAATGAAACTGGGCAAGAAGATGAATTTCTATTCCATGGAAATTTTGACATAAGCAGGTTAGTGAGGATAGGGGAAAAAAACAATTGTTCGTTGCTGCTGGGGAATCACTTTGTAACGTGGTTTCTGTGCAGCTTTTATTTAATAGTATCTCCTGTTGCCTTGCAGCGAGATATTTTGGTCTTGATATAGTATTTGTCCATTCTAATATAAAGTCCATTTTATAATCCCTGGATGTAATACGTTTAAGTTTTGAAGAATAAGATAGCCCTGAGATAGTGATGAAAACAGACTCGTTCAGCAACTGATAAACGGGTAGATATAACGATTCTTAGTGCTGTGGAATCAGCATTTCCTAATGCAAAGTTATTTCACTTTTCCATTTTAAAAAAAACCCCAAACAACCAAACCCTTCTGAACTCTCTCCTTTTCTAACATTTCTTTTACCTGATCAGGTAAATATAGAAGGTGCCCATGGGTACACTTGGATGCAGTGTATGGTGGGTCATAATGGCCACCTCTAGGTGCTGTTAGAAGGGCAGAATGAAAATGTGGCTAAACTCCTTCTTGTCTCCCAGATTCATTTCTTACAATTTCCTCACATATTTGTATGGATTTCTTTTACATGGTTTTGAGTGGGTTATATTTGGAAGATGTGGGGATCGCTTTTGCTTCTGTGGAGAAGTTGGTGAGCACACATGAGAGAGAGAGAGAGAGAGATCGCAGTGGCTGGATGTGGGATCCTGTTTGTTACTGTCAGAACAGGCAGAAATGCCCATGATAGTCACACGAAGATCACGTTCTTCAAAGTCAACTGTTGCATGTCTTTGATTTTTATGAAGCCTTAAAAATGAAGCCACTCTGAGACATTTAATGAACACAGTAGCCATCAAAGTTACCCAGCTACGAAGGAAAGCTTTTAAAGTAGTTCTTGAAAGTTGGTGTTTTATTTCAAACTAACGGCTGATGATGATTATTTTTTAAATAAAAAAGAAGCTAGAGAGAACTATAAGGGATAAACGACTTTGTTTCTTCTTCTGGCCAAGCCAACCTGTTTAAATGTTTTGTGCTTCTGGCAAAGCTGTGTTTATGTGAAGCTGGCTTTGACATTAAGTGGTGTCAGGAAGTATTTGATGCGAATTCACCAGAAATGGTTTTTCAAAAGCACACAACCATTTCTCTGTTCAGCAAGAGCACCTTCCTCTAAACTGGCCTTCAGGGAAAGAATATTCTTAGCTATAATCATCAATAATTTAGTTGTGTGTTTAGGGTTTTTGTTTTTTTCTAACCTGCTAGAATCTTATTTGCGCGGTACTAATACATCTGCTTTATCAGATCAGGAAAAGAAATACGTATCTATTAAGCGAATAATTGTGGCTTTAAAATATGCCTGATTCTCAGGGCGAGTCTAATAAGAGCCTGACTAATTTGAAGTATCCAAGCCTGAATTTTTTCCATTGTCATTTTACAAGTAATGTAGACTACTCAACATTAAACTCATCCTGGAATAAGTCAAGCTAGATATTTTTCATTATCTGCAATAAAAGCTTTGCAGGCTTAATCAATTCTTCAGAGACTGCTTTAAGCCTGGCTTGTTTCCTGTTCTGGACCAAAGTTTACAAATATGTGTTTTAAATTAGGCAATCTGTTGTGAAGGGATTAGAATGATGGTTGCTCTTCTGCTCAGCAAAGGAACTCCCTGTGAGGATGTTCAGCAGGTCTGTACAGATGGCTCTGCACATACCTACATTACCCAAGGGCATCTGAGCTTGTCCTCAGAGAGAAGGAGTTTTCTTTGTTACTGAAGTGGTGTGGTAATGAAAGATGCCAGATGATCATGACTCTGTTCTCAAAGCTCTTAAACTCTCTAAGTGTTCTGAAAGGAGAGCAACACAAGCTGTTTGAGAGATGCTTGGTTTGTTTATCAGAAGGTGAATATTCCTGGAACTGATCTAACTTGAGGTGTTTGCTTTTCCTCTATGTGCTTTTATTTTGGTATGTTTTCTCACTGTAAAAGCTGGAATATTTCTTCCGTGGGCAATTCCCCTGCATATTCTGAGCTCCTTGATCTGAAATGTCAATAGAAACAGATGCAGAACACTACTTTTAACAAGCAATCCACTTCCAGAGCTCCAGAACATCCAATTTAATGGTTTATCCAACCTCAGAATGTCTTGTAAGGTTTTTGTTCAATGGAGCCCTTTTGTCAAATTGAGCATAATTGTCCTTATTTTACAAGGCATCCACTAAAAGTAAGATGCGGACAGATACTGAATGAGAGAATTCACAGATATTTAACTGGAGATTAAAAAAGCATTTTTGGACAGTCCCAGCCTTAATCTTTTAAAAACTATAAAATGTTGGGTTTCATGGTGTCTACTGGAGATTTGTATATGGGAAACATGCTGCAAATTCAATGAGTTCTTCAAGGAATTTTATTCTGTGACTTTAAAAGTTCTCGTTCTTTTTGTGTTCAGCTTGTTACAGTTAAATAATTCAGAATTTCCAGATTGAGAGATACAAAATTTCAGGCCTTCATGTTGGGTAACATACTTAAAGAATATAATGCTTCAGATTTTAGAGTTTATGTAAATGAACTTCAGGTGAATATATGAGTGCACTATTCACAACTCATAACTGGTGTGAAGACTCACCAAAACGAGCTGCCTGCTCTGTGGTCTGCCCCACCTTTAATGGTTTCTTTGAGTGTATTTCAAAGACCATGTGCAGCCACCTCTAAATTTTGAGGTTTAGCGTCACTTTCCATTTTATTGTCATAGAGTTAACTTTACAAAAGTTGCCTCAGGAAACTCAATAATGCAAATTGTTCAGATGCGTGTTGAAATCCAAAGATGGAGATAAATTATTAAACTCCTTACCAGTTTCACGATTTATCTGTAATACACTGAGAAGTTTTCTGATTTTGGTCAGAAAGTTGCATTGAGTACAAAGAGGCTTGGTAAGTAAGCCTGTGCTCAATTATACCACTATTACATATTAGGATGTAAGGGTAGATTCTGTGTCATGTACCAGATGTGCATCTGGAATCCTCACGAGTAGACTGAAAATGAAAGTGAAATGTTTGTGGGTTTCTCCCCTCTACCCCTGCTTCTTTCCCGGGCCAGACCATTGAAGGTTTGTCTGTCTGTTACCTGTGATGATTCCTGGCTTCCTTCTGCATTGCTTTGCAGAAGCGTACATGAAAACACGCAGGAGTTCTTGTTGTGTTCCACTGCTCCCCATTTTCCCTGATTTTATTGCATTGCAACTTCTCTATGAGGAGGGTGCTCGTTGAGAGTTATCTCAACATTGCACACATGCAACCTCCATGGGCTCTTTGCCCAGAGCCTCATCTAACATCAATGTAGGGGACATTTTTGTACATCTTAGCTGTGTCACAAATGAATGGTACTTCCCCAGAGCAAATGGAAACTTCAGGAATTACACAGCAATAAAAGAAATAATCAAAGCTGGATGAGCTTTAGATCTAAGTTTAATGTTAGTTTCGAGCTCTCAGGGAAACTTTGGTTTGAGGGAAGGAACGTGGTTCTTGCCATGTACAATCCTTGCCCTGTGGTTTATTTGAGAGCATTATCTGCTATATTTGAGTTTTGCTCTAGACATAGGAATGTGTCTAAATTAATTTAGAACAGAAGCAAAAGACTATTAATATTTGGGATAATTAATGCTTGCTTCTAAATAGATTTCCCTGGGAAATCTCTCTGGAGATTTTTCTAATTACATTGGTGCCAAAATATAGTAAATAAGAAATAAATCCCTGTTTTGTTATTCTCAGAAATGACAGGAGAAAAGTGTACTTGATAGTCATAGCAGGAACAATAACCTGATGAGATTTTTGTTTATTTAGTAAAAAATTACCTGGTGTGTGGAGGTCTAATGATGATGATAGCTTTTACTCTTCTGAGCAAATGAGAGGACCATTACTCTGAGACCAAACAGAGTGGATTTCAGCAGGTAATTTCCTCTTAATTATAATGTTGAAGGAAAATGATTGAATCGGAGAATGCCAGGGGGCAAGTTGTATAATCACCTCTGTTACACTATAATCTCTGGAATTTCTCATGCTCTCAGGGATTTACACTCTTTAGCGTGCATGGTCTCGTAAAGTACTTCTAATTGTCAATGTGGCCTTTCAAATATGACTTCACTAAACACCGAAGTATTGATTGAATAGTCCTACGGCTCATCAGGAGTTAATGTGGCAAAACCTGACACCACCTTACCCAGCACTGCAGCATGTGTTGGAGTGATGCAAAACACCTAAATCCATTCCAGTAAAGCTCCTCAGTGAGACTCTGTATTTTGACTGAGAGTTTCAGCACACTTCTGTTGTACCAGCAAGACCTCAATATGATTTAGTGAGCTTAAACTGCTTTTGCAGCTGTTTCTGTTGCTGTTTACAAAAGTAAATGTCCTGATTCCTTGTAGTTAGTTTCTGACACGGTACATTGAATGTATTCCCAGTAACAACAAAGCTGCGGATCGCTACCAATACTCGTGAGGGGCCCTCACTGAGGATGGAAGTAACCTGTTAAAATTCAAAGTCTCACAGATATCCTCTGTAACCTGTCAATGGTACAACTCATGTCATCCAGAGGTGTCTGCTGCTTTGAAGTTAGATGGGTGCCAGGAGCCGTCCTGCTGCCACTGGAGCTCTTCCGGGCACATGTGGGGAAAGCAGCTGTTGCAGCAGAGCCTGGGGTGCCTCCAGGGAGTGGTGGGACTCCGGAGGCCCTGGGGACAAGCATTGCCACCCACTTTGCTTTCTGGGGCCTGATAGGCCACACAGAACAGTGCAAGCTGCCAGGGTCCTCCTGCTTCTCTGTTGTGGGAGCAGCTGCCTCTGTGGCTGTGCTGGCACACATGGTGGTACTCCACGTCCTCGGAAGGTCCCTGGAGGGTGACTGCTGGAATGGGATCAGTAGAATATAGGAATACTTTAAGGACTTATCATTCTGAACAATAAATGTTGCTTATTTAGGTAGTTACTGTTAGAACAATAAATCAGGTAAATAGCATTTTAGTAGAAAATGCCGAGTTACTGATCTGAAGAGTTCATCTATTATACTCTCTGGCTATGCCTCTTCTCATTCCCCTTTAAATTCAGTATTTTTGGGTGCGTGTACGCGCAGACAATTTGTGACCTGTGCATGGGCTGTCTGTGCTTGGTCCTTCTCATTGAAACAGGTTTGGACAGCGGGAGGATTTGTTACAGGGCTACTGAAAATCCATTTGCAAAACTGCATCTTCTGTTACCACCGATATGAGAAATGTTTTCTCCTTTTTGTTTTCTGGTGTCATGAGCACTTGTGATAGCCTCAGCCCTTCAGCATCATGAAGGCTAACCTCTCCAGTGAGGAAAGCGTGGATGTGAGCTTTGAGACGGTTGCGCCAAAATTACTGGAGCCATACAGTTCAGCCATAGATCAGGGATTTTCAGCTGTCTTCTTTCTAAACCTCTAGCCATTTTTCTTACTGGACCTCTCAGATGTCAGTCTAGGGTATTTTGAGGAATAACAGGGGGATGGTCAGTGACCAACCAGTGACAAACAGTAAGCTTTGTTTGTGGTGATCTGTTTGCCCAGCTTGTGTGTTAACCCTTCACTACCTGAGATGCATAAAAGTACAAACCCACCCTTTTGCTTTTGCCTTACAGGGCACACCAGCGAGCCGTGTCCGATACAAAGTGGACGTTGTCCAGTTTCCCTACAGCGCCAGCATTTTTGATGTGGATGAAAACTCAGGCCGTGTAGTAACCCGAGTGAACCTAAATGAAGAGCCAAGTACAGTGTTCAAGGTATGAACTCAAAGCTGGATATTGTCAGTAAGTGGTGCCTACTTTTAATGTTGCAGTTGGGTGGTTTGGGCTTTGCTGTTCACAAGTGCTGTAATGGAAAGAAATCGGCTTTAAGGAGGTTTAAATCACTCTTATGGTGTTATTGTACCTGAAGAGTCTCAAGTGTAGTTAGTGTGAAGTAAGTTATGGTTTTATTCAAAAACATTGGGATGGATCTTCCCTCTTAAATCCAGGAGTGAAGAGGGTAGTTAAAAATGAAAGTGTGTAAATAAGCTGAAAAAAGTATCCATAATACATGTAGGGATTTATAGGTAATTTCCCTGCTTTTGGTTTTTATTTTTGACATAAGGAATAAACAGAGGATGATTTACATGCTCTTCTGTTTTAAGGAATAAAGCTGTCCACTTTTCCCACTTCTGACTGTCCCATCAGCACTACTGTGAGTTTGAGTAGTGCTGTAAAGCTGTCGCTGTTCTAGCAACATAGACCAGTGCTAATTTGAGTCCTTTTCAGCTTTAAACTAATGTAGTAAAGCTCAAAGGGGAAGAGAATTATCTCTTGGTTATTGTCACCAGAGCGTAGCTTTTCTGTAGTTGCACTTTTTAGTTTTACTTCTCGGTAATGATTTTGTGTGGCTGTGCTCTGAAGCTGTGACATGTAACGTGCAGGTCCCATGCACGCACCCACACTGCTACATTTCTATATGAAGGCTGTTCCATTCTGGGGCATCCCTTTTCAGAAAATAGGGATACCCAGGCACAGAAAAGTCTCCAGAAATCAGGGATGTGTAGACTTGGAGTTGGTATCTGCATCATTGGGCTTGTATCTGCCACTGAATCTTCTGTGAATTTTCCCAGTCAGTTTTTACCATATTCATACTTTCTGCAGTTAGGATACCTTGCATTGGTGAGATCCCTAATGCATCGGCCGAAAAAAGAAGCCCCTGTTTGTTTTAAGCTGTCTCTTCACCGATCTATTCTGAGAATGGCTTGGTTTCACAGAATTGAGTTGCAAACCCTTTGTGAGAATGAGATGCTGACCTGCTCCGTGTAGTGACCTCTTGAAATAAGACAAAGAGAGGGAGAGAAAACTGGAAAACTGTCCATGATGCCATCTCCAGTGGGCTGATGTCTCATCCTTTTCCTCGCAGACAGCTTCCCTCCATATGAGAGCTGAAAATAGGTGAACCTGTTTGTCCTAGCAGATATGAAATATTTTAATATTAAATATTTTAATAAGTAAATAAATAGCATGAGTGAAGATCAGATAAGCAGAAGATTTATAATAAGCTGCCTTTGGAGAAGGTATTCTGGTCTTGTCTGTATTTTTGCATACCGAAGATCTCTTTTCTATGAGGATTTTTTAGAGGAGAGATGATACTAATATTTTTTTCTTTTGTTATCAGTTTTAAATATTAATGTCAGCAATGCCTAATTCTTACCTCACCCTTTTTCTGCTTTATTGGGACTTATAGTTGCCTTTTCAATAAAAACTATTCTCCTGCATAAATGTAGAATTGAACTATACACCAGTAAAGAAGTTGAAATTGATTCTGGGGTTATGAGTAAGGACAGTCTGTGATGAGATGGGAAGGGAATCCTTTGAAAAATGTACTCAAAGTCAGCAATGTCTTTCACAGAGGTATTTGTAGAAGACTTGTATTGGAATTCCAGTTTACCACTCTTCTGTAAATTTTCTAGCGGACAGTTCATCTTGTGGATGGCTGTCACCTTTTTCCTCTGTGTTTTGTTCTTATACTACATATGATTTGCAGTGAAAGAAAATCTCATCCAATTTGTTAGACCCTGAAAATAAAAGTATTGTTGCAAGTCAACACAAAAAAGTGTTCTTACCTGTACTAAGAGTGATTTTCTGTGTTGTTTTAGCTAGTGGTCATTGCATACGATGATGGGGATCCTGTGAAGTTCAACACCACTACTGTTGAAATTGCTGTACTGCAGCCTTCGGTAATTCCACGGTTTACGCAGGATGAGTACAGGTAAAGCATTTATCCATTCACATTACAACTGCTCTATTTTAAGTTGAAATAAGTTCCTGTTTGAATGCTAGTCTGAGATACTTGGGCTACAAAAATACTCTACCGTCAGTGTGGAAGCACTTCTCCTGCATATACCTCAATTTCTGTACCTTCTGCTGTTCCCTTTGGCCCATGGAAGGAAAAACACAAAAATAAGGTTTGCACCTAAAGTGCCTAAAACTTTGTGTGCTTAGAACTGATAATGTATTCACTGTGGAAGGAAAATGTTGAGGAAATAAATTGAGTCCTGCTCTAAGGAGAGCTCAAGTTCACCAGAAGCACCACTGTGTGAAATTATGTGCAAGCTTTTTTTTTTCTTTTTCAGCACTCCCGTTTGATGAAGTAAGGGTAGCAAAATACTTCCGAGTAGCTTCTTTACTTGACAGCCAGCCCATTCCCTAATCATATCAGATAGCGGCACGATTTTACCATTTTCCCCTTTTAACAGCTTGTTTCCAACTGAAAAGATTTGGGCTGTAGGTGACAGTGGGGAGAGGTTTCTTTCAAATCATCTTCTCAGGAGCTGTTGAAAATGTTCATCTTGTGGATAAATGAAAAATGTTGTGCACTGAAATTGTATCTGGGATCACTGGGACTCTAGGTAAAGTTTCTGCCAGTCTGAGTGGGTTTTGATCCTGTCCTGCATTCTTGTGGGTCGTGAGAGAATTCTGGCTTGACCTCTTGCTTTGGAAGTGCAGGTGATTGTTATGATTACTACAAAGCCACCATTTGATAAAAGTTGCTTTCTGACAATGTAATAAAATCAACCCCATTTTCTTAAAATTAAATAAAAAATCCAAAAGCAGTGCACAGGCTGATCAGTTTGTTAAATTCTGTTGCAGAGAATGTGTTGATAAATGGTTTCTGACATCTGTATAGTCACAGGATCAATGTACACAGCCTCCTGATCTCCAGAAGTTATTGCCTTGCTGTGCAATATGTGCTCTCGAGTCAAATGTAGTGGCATAATCAGTATCAGAATAATAATGGTGTTTGTACAGACATTTTCACAGGAAATCAGAAATTGGCTGGAACATTATCGGCTTTAGCAGACCTTCATGAGAGGAATCACTCAGATTTTTTAAAGGGTTTAGACAGCAAATTTTGGTTTTCCCTCATGAATAGAGTATTAGCGTTTTGAAGGAATAAAAGAAGAATGAAAAATGACAAAATACTCTGCTAATTTTATATTTAACATTGAAACAGAAATATGAAATCTGAAAGAATAGCACAAAATTACACACTTTGCATTTAATGATAGCACAAATGATAATCCTTTGCTGAAGGATTTTCTTGAGAGGTCGTTCCTGCTGCTCCCTATGTTATATTAAATATCTTCAAATATGTGAAGTGTAGTTTAGGTAATGTAGCGAAAGCAAGACCTTTAAATAAAAATGTTTCTGTAATTTCAGCCATCATACGGATGCCTCCAATTTCCGAATAATATTTAAAGCCTTTCTGTAACAGACTTAACCTTCTGTGTTACTGTTTTCAGGAAAAATATTGAACAGATCCTGTTTGTGTAGAGAAAGAAATGTGTAGCTGTGTTTAACAGAAAGACATGAAACAGGATAATTACGAGACCTTTCGAAGGCATTCCACATTTTGGGTGAATTACAAGAGCTAGTTTACGTGGCCTCAGGAGCCAGCCAAGGAGGCTGAAGCTGTGAGAGAGGCTAGGACCATACTTAGGAATACACTTTTTTTTTTTGTTTTGTAACTGTGTTGCAATTGACCCTCTACCTTGAGGGAACTTGTCCTTGAATCTTACCTGGTGACAACCATGATCCTGAGCGGTGTTTTCTGAGAGAGGCTGCAATGCAGCCGCAATGCTGCACCACTCAGGACCAAGCCCAGCACAAGTCCAGCCCCCAGAGCACCTGGAGCGTGGTGTGGTCCACCCCTGACATGCAGAAGAGGTATCCTGCAGCTCTCAGGTCAACCAAAGCAGCCTTTTTGTTTGCAGTGAGGAGATGCTAAGGTCCAGGAGCGCAGGTAGAGTTTGCATTGCCTTCGGAAATCTGATCTCACACTTCTTGAGGCCACCTTCAGCTCCAGTTTGGTCCCAGGAGATGGGAACTTGATTCCACTACAATGAAGCAAGCTTACAGTAAAAAGCAGTTCATATCCTCTAATACCCCTAGATGACAAGTGAGTGACCTGTGTTATCTTCTTCTTCTTGTGAACATTTTAGGATTAGCTGAACACCCTCATTTCTCTTCCCAAAGCAATAGCGCTACTCCATTCTTGGGAACTTCTTTGATGCACACTGTCATAAAAAAAGCACTTTAATATGTTTTGGGGTGGCAGAAAAGGCAGTTACTAATTATCTTCAACATCAGAAATGAAAACAACGTCCGAACTTTCTCATTCAGCTCCCAGATTCTCTTAAACATTTTGGAGCAGGACTAGTTTTGGTTCCTAAGGTTTTCAGAGCTTGTCACACTCTGCAGGCTGCACTTCGTGTTTGGTTTCTTGACAGTGATGCAAGCTGGAACTGGCAGGTTTCATATCACCTTATTTTTCAGTTGACATAGTTTATCTCCAGGGTAAATGTCAGCACAGAGTAATGGTGCTGCTTGTGAAATGATGAACTGTTGGGTGTGGATACTGGAATTTCTGAAGGATTGAGGATTAGTGGCTTTCAAGTGGATTAGCATTGATCTTTGCTCACATAATTAACGTAATCTGGACGGTTCCAGCCTTGTTTCTTAGCTGTTTTACAAACTTCATTTCTGTGTACTTAGGAAAAGGTCACCATTGAACAGTTTTACAGACTGAAACTGCCTGCGTGGTCACAGCGAGAATTACAAATCAGAAATAAATACCAAAAACAAAAGAGGGGGGACCAGATGGCAGGATCAGAAAGGCACAGCCGTGTTAGGCACAGAAGGAGATAAAAGCGCAGCTCTGCCTTGAGCTGTTGGTCTGTCAGCTCTCTGCTCCATCAGAAGCACACTAATATTTCGGGGTCTCTACTTGGAGTTCATACTGAGGGAGGCTTTGATTGATTATTATCCATATACGAAAGTGACTTCCACAGGAGGCAGCAGCTAAGTAGATGAGAATCCAAGATTTCCATTTTATTCATCTGCTCTTCCTCTGCATTATTCCATAATCTGAGGCAAATTGTGTAGTCTCTCTCCCCCGCCCCACAGCCTCCCCACCCCCCTCTTCTTTGTTTGGATTGTAAATGATCGTAGAATTATGGAATGATTTGGGTAGGAAGGGACCTTGAAGATCTTCTGGTTCCAGCCCCCCTGCCCAGGGCAGGGACACCTCCCACTAGGCCAGGTTGCTTAAGGTCCCATCCAGACTGGTCTTGAACACTTTCAGGGATGAGGCGTCCACAACTTCCTTGAGCAACCTGTTCCTATATCTCACCACCTTAATACCATGAATGATACTGGAGACTTCTAAATGCTGCTGCACTGTATGTATGAAACAGCAAAGGGAAGCTGAGAGCTCTGAGAACCACGGAGCAGTTGCTTTATGATGAGTGATACAATATCTTTCCTTCCTAATGACCAAGACAGGTGACTGCTAAAATATATCAGAAGGAGACCTGCTGCAACCAGTCAGCTCTTCTGGTGGGAAATACCAAGTGATGGCAGCCTGGACACAGCGTGCTTCAGGATGTTTCTCCTCCACACACTCACATCCTGTTAGAAGCAGAGCAACATCAGCCAGCAGGTCTGCATGACCTGGTTCAACACCTTCTCCAGATGTCACCCCAGGGATGTGCAGGCATTGACGTAGTTAATAAGGGCCAGATGATCCATGCTCAATGCTTCTTAAATATGACCATATTCTAGGGGTGTCAAGACACAGCAACTCCAATAGATCTTCTTTCTCTTGTGCATCCTTAGATGTGAGCCTCACTGGCTGGCCGCGCTTCAGCTCCTAGCCAGGGTCTTTGCCCTGTAGCCACAGCATTTAACTGCGTTAGCAATGCGGATTCTTCTCTGCTTGGACCCGTGTTTGTCCTTGTCATGGATATTAAATTTGACTTTGAGCAAGCTGACAGCGGCAGTGTCTGCTGAATAACGTGTTTTCCAAACTGAGCGTTCTTTGCTTGTTCCATAAAAATGCAAAGTGTGAGGAGGCAAAAGTCACAAAGTATCAAAGGCCTGTAACATGCAGAGATTTAATTGTGGGTGGCCAGTTTGCCTCGGAGCTCGCTTGACTTTTGGCTGCCCGGGAAGGACGTTGCTGCTGCTCTTCTGCTGCATCTCCCTGCGGGGTGGCTGGCGGCCGCTCGGATTTTGCTTGATTTCTCTAGCAATAAATCATTTGCTCAGCAAAATCAAATAATGTTTTGAGTGCTCCTTTCCTAAGCTATTACTTCTCGTGTCCTGACCACTCCAACTAGATCATGTCTTGAGTTAACTCCAGGGCAAGTAATTGATCCAGAAGTTTCCATTTCTTCCGAACTTCCATCACTTTCATTTCTTAATTAACAGATCATAATTAGTAGCGCTACGGAACAGTGAAGACCAGATGTGAAGCAAACCTCAGATGAATACAAAGATTTTTTTTTTAGCAAGCCTGTCTCCTTTATGAGTACATCGTCATTTAAAAAAAAAATAGAAGTTTGGAGGGACTTGGGATCTTTCTCTTGGTTTGTTAATTAATAAAGACCACATCCTCCACAACTAGAAGGTCATGGCTAATGGCAACGTGCTGCTCTAGCAGGGAATGAAAAGTTAACCACAAGCAGCGTCATTGCTCCATAATTATTGCCTGTGGGCCCATTAAACAGGTGTTCAGCTGTTTCATAGCAGAAAAAGGAAAATACTGGAAACTTTTAGCTTCTTTTAGTATTGCATTAGAGGTCTACAACCTGTTGGAAAAGATGTGCCCAGTTCTGTGGTAATCAGAAGTTTGGTTCCAATTTAGGAGGAAATATGTGAAGTTGCAAATTCGAGGCTATGACTTGCTGTGAATGTAGCATGGCATTTTGCTTCTCTGCTAGCAACAATGCTACTGCAAAGCTGTGTTCTCATTAAAAAGGGAGATTTTATGACAGGTGGACCTCTTGCCGTCAATACTGTAGGCAAGTATAAGCCAAGCAAATAGCTGCAAGTTGTAGGAGTTCTTAAAGCAGAATTATAGAGGTGCACCAGGAGTCGGCTGGAAGTGTTATTCCACGAGGATTTTCGCAGTCCTCTGGTTTACCATTGTTCAGTCAGTCATTGTCATTGTGAACCACCAAATGGGGAATCCCGCACTGCGGCATTAACATCTGAAATCTCTCAGTTCAGCACCTCCTTCAAAAAGCTGCTTTTTGGCAAACAACAGCATCCACAAGGGTGTGAATGTCTGAGACCTTGTAGAATCAACTGTGTTTTTTCTTACCGTGAGTGTCGTGCTAATTTAGTCACCTTTTTTTTACAGTACATGAGGGAAAAATGCAAATATTAAGAGAAGTGGCTATTTGAAGAGAGGAAGAAGTTATTCTATACATGTTTAAAAAAATCAGGAGTGGTGAGTTCCATTCCGAAATGAGGACAGCAGCTGAGAGTGTCCTTTGTTTACATCAAGAGCAGAACAGGGGAAAAAAAATCCCCAAACCAGCGGGGTTTGGAGGGAAAGGGAACATTTTGGGGTTGTAGGCAACCATGAGATTTCCAGCACTATTTTCTTGTCGATTTACTTATTTTTGTCTCTGACATGTTGCTTTGAGAAGTAATTTCAGAAGTTATAACTTGTTTCTTATGAGTAAAATGGCATTCTTCAGGGCATCAGGATGCTTCTGAACCAAAACAATGTTTCAGGATGGAAACATCTGCCTTGGATGCAGTTGGGTTTTAATTGGACTGCTTATCAGCTGCATTTCCTGCTTCAGGAAAACATGTGTCACTTTGCCTTGGGAATCGATGTTTTACGTTGGTGTTTTCCTTGTACTTACTTGCTTCGTATTGAAAAACTAAGTAGACACGCTTTAGCACGTGGTTATAAAAGTTAGGAAGTTAAATTATTTTTACGTAAATACTAAAGCATGACTTGCCATTGAAAAATTAGTTAGCAAGTTAGCAGGTGATCACCATTTTTTTCACCCGATTTTCCTTGATTCAGTAGTGCTACATTGCATTTTATTAAAACCTCCTGCCTCTTTTTTTACCAAATGAAAAGAAAACTCTAATTTTATGTATTTGTTTTTTATTCAATGAAACATGATAATGAAATGAATGTAGCTTCATATTACCTGGTTACACCAGAAGACGTAAGCCCAGGGTCCAAGTCTGTGCAGGGAGTCTGCCTTGGGCTTGGTGAGGCTCAAAGCTTTCAACCCCATGTTCCAGCAAAATTGTAGAACTAAGTCACTCTGGGAATATGACTGTGGAGTAGAAATAATACACAGCTGGGGAATTAAACCCTACCAGCTTCTGGCAGCGTGTTACGGGAGCACAAAGCCTCAGCCTCATCGCGTCCACTGGAATTGATCCTGTTGATACCTGTCTCTCCAACCAATTCAAGTGTCTGAGTGTGTTCTACATTGTGTTTGATGACAGGGGTTTTTTTCCCTTGTGTAGTAATCCTGACAAAGTTTTGTGTCTTCATGTCTTTAATTTAGGAAGATCAGTGGGATAGCACAAACGCATTACGCCTAATGACAAGTGTTTTCACAGGAACAAAATTTGACATTTGGTTTAAAAAAATAAGACAGAGGTTTGCTGTAACAGTGTCCAGACTCCCTTGTCATGTTTTAGAGAGAAATCCCATGAAAAGGTCAGAATGTCGTGAACCAATTTAGCGTTGAGACAGAAACTGAGGATATTAAGTGTGGTAAGGAATACATAATCTTTTTCAGGACACTTTGAAGATAAACTAGATGAAAAATACATCTAATTAAGAAGAAAATATTCTTTTAAAAAAAAAAAAAAAAAAGAAAATCACTGTCTCTGACAGACTGTCCAGTTTGTTACAGTTTCACTGACTGGAAACTGAAAATCTGAGAAGTCGATCAATTTATTTTTATTTTTTTATTTATTTTTTTTTAGCAAGGGCGGGAAACCAAGACACTCTAAATGCATTGGTGAAAGGATTAAAAGAGCTGCCACCATGATGTTTGCTTCTAGCTTTCCTGTTTCTTTCCTTTTTGGATTGCTGTGCTGCTTAGAAACCCGTATGATTTTTTTCACAAATTTAGAAAGTTGGCTGCACAGCTGGACGAATTTAAGGGTTTCTGTTTGTAGAGCTTCTATATAGCTATTTTAATTTCCATATAACTTCACTGTTAGCTCACCTCATTTTAGACACACTAGTGCTTAGCCTACGCTTGACCTTTCTCGAGAAAGATACATAAATTCCGTTGGTTTTAATGGCTTATACAACTTCTCTTTAATGCAAAATATCAGGCAGACAAAAAGCTAAAGGAAATCCCTTTCTGTGAGGAATGGGACGAAAAGAGTCTGTGCAGGAACATGTAGGCTGCTCAGAAACATGTTTCACATAGAAGGGGGTGGAACAGATTCAGGTAAAATCACCTTGGAGAGAAGGTGGGAAGATTGATTTTACCAGGACAGGTCCAAATGTTGTTTTTATCAAGCTGAGTTAAGAATCTTAGCAGTGTAATTACACAAAGATAAAAATATATGTAAAGTTCTTAAGTATGCGTATGGACCCCCATGGACTGAAGTATAATTCATAAAATAGAGTCAGCTAAAGTGTCTGGTACAGAGTACACACACATCACACTGCTAAACTTCAGTGCTAAACCAATTTCCCACTTTTTTATTAGGTTTGCTGATTTTAAATTTAATTTTTTATTAAATCTCATGTTCATGCTTTTGGAGATAGGGAAGTTTCATCGTTAATTTAAAGCATATTGGATACCAGGCAAATTGAAAAATGGATGAGAGTCTGATGTGTTCAGCAAAGGGAAAAAAGAAGCAGAAGGAGGAAAAGTTTAAGTTTCACTTTGGACACAAAAATAGTTAGGCCCTGAAAAGTATTTGATATGTATTCAGTTTCTATTTCCCCCTCCACTATGGATACTTAAAATATAACCAATTAAAAGGTATTATTCTTTTACAGTGTATGCCCTTTTTCAGTGTTCCTTTCTATAAATAATTACTATTTCAATCTGGTCATTCTTCTAGCTTAGGATCTCTTTTTTTTTTTTTCCCTGAGGGGCAAACACATTTAGTGGCACAGTTTCATACTGAGGCAGTGAGCAACACCACAGAGACGTTACAGAAAAATACCCTGTGAATGAGTGAAACATTGGTGTAGAAATCCATTCATTTTGTCATGGTCAGAAGGTGGTTATGCGAAGGAAAGTGTTCAGGAGGAAAGATTAACACTGTGGGCAGGCTGAGTTGCAGCTGAGGTGGCTAAAGCCTGTGTTAATTGCTGCTCATCCCATTTTGCCCTAAGATCTTACGGGTCTTTTCTAACCAAAATGTTTCTATGATTCTAAGATTTATGGGGTGTAAATGGATTATTGGGGGGGGACTACTTACATTCAGTGACTACGTATTTGGGTACCTATGTGTGATAGTGCTGGGGCGGGCAATATTGGAAATCACAGATTTGAAAACATATTTTGTTCAGAATCTCAGAAAGTAACTGTTTTATTTAAAATATTTCAGATAGGTCAGATCAGGGCTCTAAGGAGGTGCCAGTCCCACGCAGGTGACTTCTGGTCAGGTACAGTCAGAGCCCGAGGCTGGAAGGGCAGCAACTCTGTCGGCAGTTGGCTCAGAGGCTCAATAAGGTGTTGAAAACATTATCAGACAAAAATCCCTTTGGATGCTTTCAATCCTAATCATCCATTGAAGTAGCAGCAGCACCCTTCCCGTTCACTGCGCTGTTGGTTTTTGAAAGCCTCCGACAGTTGGCTTAGACTGGGTGGCACTGGCTTGCTACTGTCACATCTTCTCGCTGAAATAACTGGCCTTTATCAACCAGGAATGCAAAATTATTGCGTAAAAATACCCTTGGCTGCCCCCTAACACAGCTTCACACTTCTAGCACTTACAAAAAAAAAAAAAAGAAGAAAAAGAAAGCACTATTGTACATCTTAGTCATTCAAAAACTGGAAAATAATGAACTTATCCCCAAAGAAAGCTCATTAGAGTTTGTAGTACAGAGTAAAGAACTGCACGGTGTCAGCTGAATACCATTCTCTTCTCTACATTTCAGTGCGATGTGCTTAAGAGACCAGTGGTGGGTTTTAATTCAGCTGATGCATCACTCCCTCTGAACCCGATCACCTTCGTTAAATCAGGGAAATGAAATCAACATCATGACTGCGGTGGTTTTCTGGCTGCTCCCGCCGTGGCCTCTCGTAGCAAACACAGACGCCACTTGCTAATTGATATTGATTTCTCAATTTGCTGGATTCAGCTCTGCCAGAGGGGAAGGCCCAAGGCCGTTGCCATTAAAAGAGCATACTGAAAGTGGGCTTCAGATGAAATGTGGGGGGTTTATGTATACATGGGCATGAGGGGCTTTGTCCAAATTACCTGCCTTCAGAAGAAAAAGAAAATAACAGAAAATATAATGCAACATATAAAGGTTTTTTATTTTCTTCGCCGACCTGCGAGCAGCAGCTTGAAATGCCGTCAGATTTGACAGCCTTGCTTGCCATTCTCTAAGCTTAACCTTTGGGTTTGTAAAATGCATGTTAATAAGCATTTTATAGCACTGGTTTTGCAGCGTAATAAATCAGGTAGCAGTAATAAGTTTTTATTTCTACTGCCGATAGCACACTCGAGGCAGAGGGGTGGAAGACAGAGTGATTCACTCTGTGTGTGTTTTGGAGTTAAAGTGAACTCAATATCGTCTTTTTCTGAAAAATAAAAAATAAAGAAGATGCAGAGGTTGGTGTTTCATTGCAGTCACTGTTGCGTGATTCAGCGTGGCTTGGCCTGGAACAGCATTTTCTCCCCATTACTTGTACAGTGGAATGTCTGGGGATGCTCAGCAGAACCGATACCTCACCCTGCTCAGGGAGGTACTTAAGACAGACTGGGCCCTCCACAGCAAGCAATGGAAGATGTTAAAAACATGGTGTAAAAAATAATGCATGCTATTATTTTTTTAAACAATAATGACTATATTACCCACTGAAGTTTTTAAGCTTAATTCCATATATTCAGTGTCATTATCTAGAACTGGTTTAGAGATGTTTGAAGCAATGCTCAGCCCAAAGGAAAGGTTTGCAAGGCAGAGATCGAGGGCAAGATTGTTAGTCCCTTGGTGTACGGTGGCAGAGGTTTGGGTTCAAGAGTTAGGATTGCAACCCAGGATTCCAGCTTTCTGCCCTTAGGATGGAAAAATGTGGTATGACCTGGAGAATTTGAAAAAAACCCTGGAGGATGGAAGAGCAAAGTCATAAAATATGATCTGAAATGAAAGCAGGTGTAGATTGTGTCCAGAATTTTGAAGATCAGGGCACAACTGAAATGCTTCTTGAATTCTACTCCTATTTAAGAGCCTATCTCAGCATATCCTCCTGTGTCTTTTATTTTGTTATTGTTACATACCAAATGAGTGTGATTTCCTTAAAACAGAAAATGTCTGGATAATGCTAGTTTTAATGAAGATGCATCTGCATTTATGGATGAGTGCAAAAATTTCCTTTCCAACTCATTTTCTCACTAGCATAATTTCAAGCGTGAATTCAGCCTTTCTTTGCTGTCATGAAAATCTAAAAATGTGATTGGAGATCAGCTCAGGCATCTCCTTCTGCTTGTTAAAGTTGTTTAGACTGATTTTTGAAATACCTGAGCACAGACTTTTTGTTCTTTCTAAAGTAGTTACGGTTTCCTCGAGGAAACAGCATCTCACAATGTTACTCAACCCATTTTCTGAGGAGATAGCATTTGAACAATAGGAGAGAAAGAGTAAAGTAATTCTTGGCTCTGTTTCAGGAGGAAACTCATTATTTATACGTGATGAAACAATGCTGAATATGAGACACTCCGTTTTCAGAGTCCATAGGCTATGAAGAATATGAGATAACAATGTGTTAGCAGTGTCATCTTCTTTATTTTCCTTTCTTTACATGAATCGGTGCTCAGTGATTCAGAAACAATTTCCTGAATGCTCAAAAGATGTGTCTGTATACTTGAGTTGCAGTTGATTTTCTGAAAATCATCATGGCTTTTAGTACTAAATGGGCTGTCAGGAAAATTTTTGGATCATTCTGAAGAGTAGAAGTTGCCATGGAGGTGTCTTTAAAATGCGTACTGTTTAAACGATAGAGTTTTACCCATGAATTAATTTCCCTGCATGAGTTTCTGATAGATTATTGAGTCTTTAGTAGAGGTGAGTGTTATAAAGAGCTATTGTGTTCTAAATGTTACTTGGAGTGTATCAGTTTATGGTGATTCTTGTCTTTCCCTTATTTTCTATTCATTATTCCCTGCTTTTCCATTTCTCCTATCAAAGAACCATTATATCTTTATATTGTCACCTCTTGTCTGTTTGACTTCGTACTGGTTTTTGCATTTGCAGAAGGTTAAACCTTTGCATCTTTCTGCGATATATCCTCTGGGTTTGGCAGCCTAATAGATGGATGAAGCTGCTAACCTGAGGAGTGAGTTTCAGGTATCTGCTGTTCAGGCCACTGGAACTCAATAAACAAATACTTCTGTTCAATTCTGCAGGCCCGCACCAGTGAGTGAAAGTGCACCAAAAGGAACTGTGGTTGCTGTCGTTACAGCGGCTGCCTTGAACCAGACGATTGTATATTCAATTGTTTCAGGAAATGAAGAGGGTAAGTACTAATATGTTGGGCTTAGTGGTTATGATGAGCCTAGTGTATGCATTGGAAGCCTTCAAGAAATGAAGATTTGAAATAAAGCTGCTAACGTGAAATCCCACTTCATCCGTAAAGCAGGAGGGACTGCCATTATGAGGGCTTTAGAGGTGGGCTGAAGATCAGATTAGTTAGCAGAGTGACAATAAAAATTCAAATACAATTAAATTCTCACTGATGTGAAAATTCACATTGGTGCCACATGGTGTGAATCTGTGGCATAATGAAGAAAGAATATAAATAACTTTGATGGGATAGCTTATATAATAGCTTTGATAGCTCAGCCTGGAGAAGAGAAGGCAGGAAGGAAGATCTTCTGGTGGGCTTTCAGTATTTCAAGGGGCTTGTCAGAAAGATGGGGACAGAATTTTGAGCAGGGCCTGTTGGGACAGGACAAGGGGTGATGGTTTAAACTAAAAGAGAAGGATTTAGACTGGGGAGGAGGAAGATGCAGAGAGTGGAGAGACCCTGGCCCAGGTTGCCCCAAGAGGTGGTAGAAGCCCCATCCCTGGAACCATTGCAGGTGAGGTTGTTGGTGGCTCTGAGCAACCTGCTCTAGTTGGAGATGTCCCTGCTCCCTGCAGGGGGGTTGGACTCAATGAGCTTGAAAGGTCCCTTGCCACCCAAAGCATTCTGTGATTCTCCTTCTTGCTTAGAAATCTGCATGAAGGCTTACTAGACGTTGCCATTCTGTAGCCACTAGTAGATGAGAGCCTGAGATTTAAACAAAACATCACATGTTTACATCCTCCTTGAGTGCTCTTCATGATCCACCTTGAAATCCCTGTAGCAAAATTACACTAAACTATTTGGAGAAGTGTGGAAGAATTCCCCGTTCCATCCTCCTTTTTATGAGAGAGGGTTGTTTGTCTTGTCCGCTCTTTCCAGCATGTCTTTGAGTTGATTATTCCAGTACCCGGTTAGATTCAGCTGCTGTGCTCTTTTGAAGACAACTTCAAAGAGCAGAAGCATGGACTTTTAGAGGCCTGAGGGAGGGATGGGAATCATCACCAAAACAGAAGCACTTGGGCATTAAATGAAGGTGTTTGTGTCTAAGAAGGTTCCTTCTGCTTTTGCTGGATTCCAGATGTGTTTGCTATCAATAACAGAACTGGCGTGATCTCAGTTAAAAAGCCTCTGGATTATGAAAGAGTGAAAAGCTACAAGCTTCGAGTTCAAGCAGACTCCCTACAAGTGGTGCGATCCAATCTGCGTGTCCCTTCCAAAAGTAAGTGTGAGAATCCTTATTTTAAAATATCTTTTCAATATATGTGATTTCAAAATACATAATGTGATTTTTTTGAGGCTGTTGATAACGGCATTCTAGGTAGCAACCTTGTTACCAGAAACATAACGGTGATGATGCTACGTGAGCAGCAGTGAGTACGTTTGGGACTCACTGTGCTTGCCTTCCATACATGGAGCTGATCAGTCTTGAGCTAAACCCTCACAAATCACATTGACGTTACACAGTTGTAGGTCTGAGTGATACAGGCAAAAGTCATATTTCTATATAGACAGAGAGCTGCTGGCACAAACCAAATGTTTTCAGTGTAATG
The DNA here is from genome assembly GCA_013389965.1 of Todus mexicanus. Taxonomy (NCBI): domain Eukaryota; kingdom Metazoa; phylum Chordata; class Aves; order Coraciiformes; family Todidae; genus Todus; species Todus mexicanus. Next base: position 7,317 of record WEIS01014457.1, on the reverse strand, counting down.
AGGGATTTTTTTGTGATGGTGTGATGGAATGGCACAGTCACATTTTTGTAAACACATTATACAGCCCAAATATCAACTTCCCTCCCTGCTGGCTTGGGAACATCACAGCAAATGTTGGGAGGCTACCAAGAGGAATGGGCAACAGACATGCTGCAAGGGTGACAGAAAGCAAAAGACTCCTTCAGCACCCCTGAGGGTCCTCATGGAGTTTATTGCTGCCCTGACTGAGAGCAAACTGGAGGCAAGGACCTGCTGTGAGAAAGACAAGAAGGTTCTCTGCAGCATTTCTAGGCAGGAAGGAGTTTGTTTACAAACTATTTTGCATTAGCTTCATCTCATGGTGAGGATTTTCTTTTTCCCTTTGATGGTTTTCTTTTTCTAATAGAAGTAATTCAAATGGTTTTTTGATGATTTTGATTCCTCGCTGTAAGAAAAACGTTGGGGAAGTCTGGCTTTCAAACACCTGGGTCGCTTACTGTCCTATCCCATCCTACACAACCTCATACTTAAGCCACAGTCGAGCCCTAGTTTGAAAAAACACACCTTGTAGCAAAAACTATTTTGGTTACACAGACTGATTTTGTTGTCTCCGGGGCTTTTTCTGTGTTTTTCATCTCTATACATCTCTTTTTTTCCCTGCTCTAGCTAAGGAGCATCATGGATGCAATGAAAATAAGCCTAGGGCGGTGAACTGTTGCACTAAGAAAAGGGCAGGGAGGACTTGAACGTTTATTTAAAAGCTATGAAAATTTTACCTTGTTTCATTGCAAATTGAACAGGAGTTCATTTCAGGTCATTGTTCTGCAGTTGCAGCTATTCCAGCATGAGCTGTGGGCCTCCTCTGTCGCAGGTGTCTGGAGCTTTTTTCTCCTCTTTAGCACTGGTAAAAAAAACCAAACTCCTCTTGACCAAAACCACCCCCAAAAACTAATCATTTGAGGTGGAAAACTTGAGCCTCTTTGGCTGATGAATGTATGAGATGGTCCCATAGTGCCTCTTGGATGGACATGAGCTGAGGAATCCCCAGGAGGCCAGGCTTTGGGTGTCTCCTGTTTGTGGATGTGTGTGTGTTAGTCATTCCAAAAAGGACATCACATTGGTATTTTGAAAGCATGAAGTACAAGTGCAGTTCAGATTTACCTTATATTTCAATTTTGTGCAGCTAACCAGTATTTAGTTACTTGTCAATCCATGGTGATGGATGAAGGGAGATACTATAAACAAAATGCCAGTACCAGACTGTTCCTAAACATCGATGAGATTTGGGCATTTATCAAAGGGTCTACATAATAAAACCTCTTTACAGTTTTTGGAAACCCCCCCTCCCCCAGTCATATAACAAGATATTTTAGTTTGATTGCATCTTTTAAAGGATTATTAGCTGTATGCTGCTGTAGGGATTGTGCTGCCACAGACTTTATCTTGCTCTCTGGAAGAGGTCTACATGGCAAGCCAGAGCAAACAAATGTCCATCGATCTTTCATCTGTCACTAATGTTGGAGTGTCACCTTTCCACTTGCCCTGAGTAAGAGAGAATTCATGTGCCTGTGTCCAGGCACAGAGAGCATGGGGTAAATTAGGACTTGGGGCATGACGTGACCCCGTTTTCTCCTCTTCTGCAGGGAGAAGTGAGCTGTGTCAGCTTGTTTGCTTTTGCTACTCACTGTGGGCTCCGTGGCTGGCATGTTGGCAGGCAGAGAACCAAAATACTGCCCCGTTACTGGCAAAGGTGACAGAGCTGTCCCATCATGACAGAGTCCTTTCCACGCTGCAGTTTGTGAACCACAGAGTTCAGAGTGTGAGGATCACAAAGGAATGGCCACCCTTAACTAACCTGGCTGATTCCATGGTTTGTTTTCTATAATTAGTCTTCTAATTATTGATCTGTTGGTTACAATAGGAGCTGTGAGTATTAGGAAACCCATCTCTAGTTTATTTCTGAGCCAATTTGGTGCATTTGCTTAAGAGTGTTGTCTGTAGGTCAGAGATCAAAATTCAGATTTTTGGATAGTAATTCAAACAGGATGCAAGCCTATTCCTTCTGTTTAAAGATCCTACTGTAGAACCTGTGTGCGACACTGAGGTTGGTATTTCATGGTTTTTAAAGTTCGTAAAGATATTAGGCTTAATGGGCTTAACTATTTGTGAACATGCTATAAAATTGGGCTGCAGACTAGTCTGAGATGTTGTACAGGGGATGGCAGGTAAAATAGTTTCATCGAGCTTTCCAATACTACCCACATAACAAGATTTTTTGAAATTGAGCGGGTACTGCCATGGGTATTTCTTCTTCCTCAGAAGAGGTTGAGCCTGTATGTGGTGTAACACATGGGGATCATTCAGTGGTCAGAAGTTGCATGGTATTAACAACAATGTAAGATTCTGTGCGCTGTTAGAGCCACCATCAATGATGTATCTGCAGAGGAAGAGAGAGTGCTGGTGCCAGTTGCCTGTATTTCTCTGTGCCCAGGAGAGCTGCAGTTAACTTTCTATTCTGTGAGGTGATAAGGCTTTCATGAAGCTTTTTTCAAAGCTTTCTTTGATGTGGGGGAACAGATGAGGGAATCAGCAGGTTCCCGCAGAAGTCTTTGGGTAGACTTCTCCGGCCTGGGGAACAGTGGCCTCTGTACCACTTTTCCAACTCACAGTCTGCACTAGAGCAGTTCCCCCAACTGGGCAGCAGTTTCAAAGAGGAGATGGATTCATTCTTTTATTCAGGGACACTTGATAATGCCCGGAGTTTGAATTTGGTCCATTTTAAAGGCAGACATGCACTTGCTGTATGTGTTTGGCTGTCCATGAGTACGCAGCACAATTTAGGTTTTGAATATGCACTTTGCTGGATGGGTAGCTGAAGAATTTGGTAAGTGTCCATATTTAGAATGCTTTACAAGTACCTGGCTAACTAAATCACTTGCATCTTTGTAATGGGGGTCCCTCAACCTTCAGGTTTGATTCCTACTTTTGTATGATATATGCCTTTCCATTTTCTCAGCACCTTTTTCTTTCTGGAGAAATTATAATCAGGTTAAATACTATTTCTGAGTTTCAAGGCACTGAATTGATGAACTACAGAGAAAAATAAGACAGAATTAATGCACTGCTGTGAACTTTGGTGACCTTGAAATGATGGAGATAGGTGACTTTGAATGCGCTTCTCTAGAATTACGTGACGTGGAATCAATGCGCTGCTCGGACACTCAGCGGCAGTGAATTGCTGCCAGTTCTGGTGTTAGATACCACTGAATCAGTGAACCCTTATGGGATCTGATGACCTACTCTGGAACTGCAGTGAACAGCCCTTCTGGAGCTAGAGAATACAGCACTACTGAACAGCTCGGCCACAAAACAGCACTGAATAGTACAAAGCTCAGGAGCTAGGTACGAAATTGCTTTTAGCTGCATGGCATTATAGGAGATAACTTCATAGAAGTAGGAGTTGGAGTTTTTGTCTGTGCAGCAGCAAAGTGAATGATACTGCATTAAGTATAACTAAGCTTGTCATTCAGTGATAGCGCCAACTAATAGCATAGTATAGTAATAACTGAATAAATAAATGAGAGAAAGTAAATTGAGGTGCCCTTTGGAGTGTGAGAACACAAAATTGGTGACTTAAACTGAGTTTTTAATATACGATGCTTAATCATGCAAAATCACTCTCTTGTATTCCGTGGAATCTAACCCCTTAAATGTGTTACTTTAATGGAAACTTTCTAATATGTAGTTGCTGAGCATTTTTCCTTCATTTGAATGGAAGAAGAGTTAGACTTTCTGATGATAGTGAGTTTAAAACGTTGGAATCCTGGCTTGAGGAATCAGCACCTGGTGATGCCAAGCCCTGCAAAAACTTCAGTGTTAATAGTCTTCTCCAATTCAGTTGAATTTGGCAGCCTGGGTTTTCTTTCTGTCTGCTCTTTGCTTATTAGATTGTCTATAACAGTAGACAGTAGCTCAGTGGTCTACTGTTGGTCAAATTAGGATGATTCTCAGCTTACAAATAGAAGCTTTCAGTTCTCCTGCAATGGAGAAGATGAAAAAAAAAAGAAAAGCTGATACATAATGGTAAGCAGAAGTACTTCCTGAAGAAGAACGAGGGAAACTTCATCTTTTACCTCATTTGAAGTAAAGTTTTCATCTGCATGTCACTGTCTTACAGTTTGATACCCAGGGAAACATGCTCAGAGCAATAACCTTGTTGTGGCAAGGAGGGAAGGAAGGGAGAGGAGAAAGCAGAGGGGTTTATGGGAAACCAGAGGGAGCAGCAAAGAGAAGGTGCTACCTAAACACAGTAAGAAAGAGCAGTGGAGCAGTATCATAGAATCATAGAACTGCTTTGGTTGGAAGTGACCTTTCAGATCATCAAGTCCAACCATTGACCCAGCACTGCCAGGGCACCACTAATCCATGTCCCTCAGCACCACATCTCCACAGCTTTGAAACCCCTCTAGGGATCATGGAGACTCCACCCCTGCCCTGGTGTGGTGGTTTAGGGTTAAAAGAGAGGAATGAGTAGCAGCGCTAAGGACCCTGGGAGGGGGGANATCGAGAGCCCTTTTGGGGAAGACATTTCTTTTCATGTCCAGCCTAAACCTCCCCTGGTGCAACTTGAGGCTGTTTCCTCTTGTTCTGTCGCTTGTTCCTTGGGAGAAGAGATGGACCCCACCTGGCTCCAGACTCCTTTCAAGGAGATGTGGAAAGTGAGAAGGTCTTCCCTGAGCCTCCTTTTCTCCAGGTCGAACAACCCCAGGTCCATTGGCCACTCCTCAAGACACTTGTGCTTTTATAGGCAAGAAGGAACAAAGTGAGGATTTTACCACAAAAGTGAACATGAAAGATCTCAGGTTTAAGAATCAAAGCATTTGTGGGCTTCTTGTCCCTGTGCAAGACGGATGAAACATGCACTGTGATGGGGGACGTCAAGGCTTCCCACTTTGGTCTGGAGGGCAGGGAATATTTACAAGAGTGCCAGAACATATTTACTTTTGAACACTGTGGACCAAAGCACCCTCCAAATTCCTCTGAGTACAGAAGCAGGGGATTCAGTCTCACATTTTCCAGTGGTCAGTTTCCAGCATCCAAGAAGAGTGCACCTTTCCATCCCCAGCTCCATACGTATTACCATTTGAGCGTGCCACCGCACTCCTGCTTGCTGAACTGCAGCCAACGGGCATTGTCATCTGCTCCCTTGCCTGGACATGTTGCTGCAATCTGTGCAGAGCTTCACCTGTCTTCCATGGCTGCTCAGCTGGGTAGCACCCAGTCTGTTCGATGTCGTGCTACAAGTGGACACAGATGCAAACAGACTTTAAAAAATAAGCCCAACAAATGACGGTGGTAGCAGTTGGCACAGTGTCGCCTGAAAGGTTTGTCTTCGTTAGATTTTGCCTGTGTTAGCAGCTTCTTGCTCAATCAGTTGTTGAGAGAGAGGCCAGAGGGAGTATCTTTGACTGCAGGTTGTTCTGCTGTGGAGTTCGTCTTGTTTTGGTTATCTCTAAGACTTGGCTGTGAGACACCTCTGTCTCCTAAGTCATGTTGTCTTGGCAGAGGTGAAAAGGGAGATTTCTTGTCTTATGGACTTGTAAATGAAGTGGAACTCGCCTCTACATCACTGATCTTGTCACCTGCATCTTCATTAGGAAACTTCTGACATCGCTTGTAGTCCCACTGTCATCTTTCCCTCATGCTCTGGTTTATTTTTGCTTATGCTCTTACTGACTTGATTGACTCTAATTAAAGAGCAGGGAAATGAAGAGCAGCAAGCACGTATTTCACGTTCTTAGAGATGCAAGATTAATGACAGAACTACATGGTTGGGTTTACTGCATCTGAAGAGGAATTAAAAAGACATGGAAAGCACTGCAAACAGTATGTTATTTGTTTACAGTTGTGCTTGCGCTGGCTCGATAAGCAGATTTCTTTTTTAGAAGCAGCAGCTGCAGGCTTTGTGTTCAAATCCATCTTGCTGCAGGGGAGAACTAACCCAAGACATCCCTCCAAACTCTCAGGGGTGCTGCAGTGTTCAGAGTCACACCAGATTTTATTATAAATCAACTTCGAAGCAGATTCAGAACAGAGGAGGTGTGAGGTGTCTCAAGAGCATCAGACCAGCCTCAGGGGTGGTTCTTGGGTTTCTAACAACAAACCTTTGGGAATCACAAAACCAATAGGGATAAAACTGATTTTGCAACCAAAATTTTTGAACTGCTCTGTGCTCATTGGGAGCGGTAGTTTTGCTAAGTCAAATATGCAAATGAACTCTGGGTCCCTGGATTACTTACTTTGCAAGTAGGCTTACATTTTCAGTTCCAAGCATGTTGCGAAACTTCTTGCCAATCGTGTTTTATAAGCTGGCAGCCATGCCAGTCCCTGAATCTACAAGATGTGACAGATGGACAGAATCTGCTACAGAGCCCGAAGAGTTGCGGATCTGCCTCCTCTGCCACACAACTCTGTGGTAGCTTCCCTGAAAGCCACTGGGACACACTTCAAATTTCTCTGGGCAAGCAAGCAATTTTAGAGAGGCAGCCTAAAATGTGAGGTCCCTTTCAATTAATTGCTTGGTGGGAAAAGATGGTTTATATTGATTGAAATCAGCCCTTGGATCAGTGCTGTTCCAAAGACGGTGCTGTCTGCATCTCATTGAAGCTTCTTTTTTGCGCTATTCTTGATGGGCTGCAGCATATGATGAGCTTCTTCAGACTTTATGGGCAGGGTTTTGGCTGATTTAAATCAAAATGCCACTGAAAAGTATTCAGTGCCTATTCCTACTTGGTTCTGCCAAGTTTAGGAAGGCGAGATGGAACGCAGCTGCGGTTCAGTTTACCTGCCAAGGTAAAACGTCTACTTGACAGACTTGTAAGACAGTAGTAAAGCAAAGTGCTGTTGAAACCTGACAAATTGCAGTTCCCATTCCCAGTTTGATTAAAATGAACTTTTAAGAGAGAAGAACTCACTGCTCCCTACTGCACAACATACAGCCACTACTTAAGCTAAATGCAAGGGGTTTGTTAGAATTATTGAAGCATGAAGAATCGAGCAGCTGTTTCAATGGCTGCTTTGGCACGTTCTAGAAGACAAGTTGCAAAGGTGTAATGTAAAACAAACCTGGTAACTCTCAAAGCCTAGTCAGCGCTGTCCCAGGGTTGGAAAAGCATTGCGTTGGTTTAACTTCTGCGGCCTGGCAAGAATCTACTGGCTCACAGGAATCAGGCACACTATTATCACTGCTTGGATAAGCACTGATACTGGAAAAGAGTTTTCAACAAGCCCATTTGGGAAAAAATTCTGGAAAGTTCCTCTCCTAGGAGGACAGGCTGA
>WEIS01014449.1:0-11541 GCA_013389965.1 Todus mexicanus | reverse complement strand
GCCTGGTGGTGGCCGTCCCACGGCCCCCAGCACCACTGTGCAGCCAGCCCTTGCTGCTGGTAAGCACCAGCCTCTTTCCTTACCTGATTTGCTGTCTCAGGTGCTTTGGTGACAGGAGTGCCTGTACGGGAAGCGCTTCTGAATGCGATCTTGAGTCAGCCTGCTTCTGCCTCAGCTTCCACGTTTGTCTGTATGTAACAAATGCTGTCGGGGATAGAAGAAAATGGTGTATAATTCCGTGAGGAAGACGCTGGCCTCTGGAAGCAATTTGCTGGCATGAGATTTGTAAAAGCAAGAAAAAAGATTGAGATAGCTTGGTGCAAATTATGGTAAACTCCACCATGCCTAGACAGAGATGAAGACCTTTTTCTGTACATCTTGATGCCGTGCGGTGCTCAGCGCAGTGCCCCGAGGGCTGCCCTGTGTCATGCCCCTGTGCTGAGCTCTCAGAAGTTGCTGGGGTCTGGCCGGTGCTGGGAGCACCCTCGCAGCTGACTTGGTCCTGGGGGAGTCTCGGCACACTGTTTGACTTACAGCGTGCAAGAGCAAGTGCAGCTTTTGGGGACACCTGGGGGGGGGGAAATGTTTTGTGCATTGTTATGTTCCTGATTTGTATAAAACCTACTGGAAGAGGCAAGCTATAAAGAGCTCGTACCAGGTAATCTCGTGGTCCTCAGAGCATGCACAGCAGATGGCAGAGACTGAGGCCACGCAGCCTGGGAAGCCTCTGCATTGCATTTTATCTGAAACGGGTATCTTTTAGTTCAGGAAACCGGCACTTACCTATCCATTAGAGCTCACATGCGTGTACTTTTCGCGCCATAACGAAGCTATGGATGCGTGCTGTTCGGTTTAAAGTTTGATAAAAGCAATTGGGTCTGAAGCCTAAACTCGCATTCCTGCAGAAATGAAGCACGTTTCCTTCAGAATTCCTGAAAAGGGACCTAATGGCACCATTTCCTCAAAGTTACGCAACATTAACTTCGTATGTTTTTTCCAGGAGCGAGAGGAAAGTTATGTGAACGTCTAATGCCAAATAATTGATATAAATATGCCTGGTGTCAATAAAGAAAACCAAATAATATTCTCCCTTAACATAACGAATCAGTTAAGAAATTGTAACGCAATAAATGTCTCTGATTTTGAATTTGAGAGCACACACGGGAGAAAGCGATGCTGCTAGAGCCACAGTTGTAGAATTGTTACATTTCTCTGAGACAGCAACAGAAAAAGAGAAAATTCAGCTATGAATAGAATAAACTGAATATCAACATGTTTCATGCCTTATAATTAAGAAATCAATACCGATACTATGGGATAAGTCAGGCTCGGCTGCTTTTGACATTTCTAGGACCTGAACCTGCAGACTTTTATGTAAACACAGGATTTTATTCACAGGAGCATTATCATTGTTGTCAGGGAGACAGTCACTCATCTACCATTGCCACACGGAGCATTTTAATCATCCCTTCTCCAGCCAGAGTTCCTGCTTTTAAAGCAGCAGACAAAGGCTCCTTTTCTCACTTGCTTTGCATCCAGATATCGCAGCTAGACAAGTCCTGCATCAGGTTATGTGTGATGAAAGGTGAAAGTCATTCTCGAAGAGAAAAGAGGCTCCTAGGATTAGTGTTCCAGAGACACACTATTGCAAGACACACCAAAAAATACGGGGTTTTTTCATTCCCAATGTGTTCTGATGCCTCTGTTTTTACTGTTAGCTTTTCACTTTCACTTGGCTGTTGTATTTCTTATGTTTTTTTATTTAAGCAACAACCATCTCACACCAAAAAAAGTAGGAAGATTTTATTATTTATTTTTTTTTTAGTCTCTTGTTGTTGAACTCAACAGAAACTGCCAAAGACCAGAATGCCACGGTATTGTGGGAATCCCGACTGCTGCTCGCGTGTCTTTACTATTACTGAATAATTTATATTTTGAGGGAAAATGTGCAGTCTTTGTCACCTTTTATTTCTGTCTTCTCTATAAATTTGAATTTCTCAGTGAGACAGTGTGGAACCGCCATAAACACAGTAGGGGCTGTACACTCATTTCAAGCCCTGCAAATTAAAATTTATGCCTGTCAATGCAGAATAATTGCTTCTTCAAAGGCCAGCATGATTCGGCTGAGAGTTCAACCTCTTAACCCGACTGCTGACTCCGAAAAGCATCCGGGCTGTGATGCAGGCTGGGCGTAATTCAGGGCTAAAATAAACACACCCCAAAATACTCCGAAGGGGTTGGGTTTGCGTGTCCCTCTGCAGCGCGTTAATGCTGCATCACGGTGTATCATAACACCGCGCGGAGCCGTCAGGTGCCGTCTCGGCCAGGTTTGCGTGCGTGTGCCCGGGCCAGGCTGGGCAGTTGCAGCAGGTTGAGCAGGGGCACAACCACCCTGCGCGGGCCAGGATGAGGATGCCCTGGTGAGAATTGCGTTGGCAAAAGGCAGGTGAGAGATGGTCTCTGTGTATCGACTGCCGTACCTGGACTCCTGCTAACCCGTGACTCCTGCAATTCTAAATATTAACTACTGGGCTTTTGGGGAATGGAAATGGGAAATCCAGAGTTAATGCTGAGTTTCGCAGCTTGTTTTCCTAGTGGCCCCTGGTGGGTCAGAGAGATCCTGTTTCCCACCTCTGTCTGTAAAGACCATTTATTACTTGTCTCGTGGGCGTGTTACAAGGGTTATGAAATGCTTTGAGTGGGAAACGTGTTGGACAAGAGCTTTTTTCTTTCTGAACTCTGCTTTCTGAGGTAACTATAAGCAGGTATCAGAGTGGGGGTTTAGAGCTACACAGCTAAAACAATCAGCTAGTTTGTGAAGCAGCATTTTACAGTTTGGGTGCTTTTTTTTTTCCTTTTCTGCCTCAAGTTACTTAAGAATTTCTCCAGGGAGAGGCCAAAGCAGGGAGACTTGAGAGTCTCACAGGAAAAGCTTACCAAAACATTAAGGAAACTGGGCCAACCCTTGGTGTCAATGTCAAGATTTCTTTTCAGCATTGTATTGGAAAGGAGGAAATCCAAGGATAAGTTATGGAATTTTGCATTCAGGGGTGAATCTATGAGAAAATGGGTTGCTGTCAGCGAAACCCCCATAAACTGTATGGTCTAAACTCATACACAAAGTTGCTCTACAGACCATACTAAAGAGAGAGGCTTGGCTGAAATACTAAGCTGGATCTTGGGGGTTTCTGGCTGCACTGTGGATCTTGCCCTCTGCAGCGTGCCAGTTCACTAAGATCAGTTCCCCATATAAAACCATCCTTCCTCCTTGTGTCCACTGTGTTTATAAGCCTGTAAGGTTTTTGTGACGGAGGCTCCCATCCTGCCTGGTTGGATCTTAGCAAAATAATCCTGCCGTCCAATAATAAGTGTTCATCTCTGTCCATCTACCTACGATGTGACAAACTGGTGCCACAGCCAATACCTGATCATCGTTATAATCTGCACAAGCAGATTAAAGGAGTCACAGCAGATGAAACTTCTCTTCCCTAGACAGTAGGCTTCCTTTAAAATTCGGGTTGGAGAGAACATTTGTGCATAGCAAAAGCCGGCTCTGTGTTCAGTTTTGATTTGATAAGCGGATTCTTTGGGAAAACATGTGTAAGTAGGGGCAGGGACCAAGAGCATACAAACAAAATGTATTTTTATCATTCTGTTAGGGAAGCATTTAAATGAAAGGCGAGGAAAAATCTGATAAGGAATGCAAGCTTAATCTTCCATTTCAGGTGGAACAAAACATTTCAAATGACCTGACAAGGCAAACATCAAAACGGAAAGAGAAATTTTCCCTCTGCTTTACTTCTTATTCTTCTATGTCAGCTTCTTCTAGAAGAAGAATTTTCTTCCCGTGGCACCCTGGCATAACTTTTGCACGGTACCCATTTTGATTAGCACCTCTGGGCAAGCTTGTGCCCAGGTTCCGGGGGTAATTTATTGCTCAAGCAACAAGCGAAACCTGTGTTGTTTACAAACTGCACGGCTTCAGTTGTCTTCAGTGTAATTCATCTTGTTGTAAGGCAAAACTTTCATGATACGATTCTGAAACTAATAATATATTCAAGAAAATGTCTTCCCAAGTGCATGCAGTAGCATACAGCTTTGCAGGTTTAATATAAACTGACCTTACTTTCAATAAAAAGCCACTCGAATTTTCCAAGCCAGTGGGAACCCGCACATTGTGTAAAAATGTAGAACGTCAATAAAACAAACCTGGCAGAACCATTCATTTCTATTCCGGTACAAAATCCAGTTTTGCTGATTGTGGAAGTCAATAAGGAATTCAGAAGACTCCAAACAATCATATTCATTTTTCTTGGCTGTTTGTTGAGAGTTGGTAAGCCTGGCAGACTAGGAAAGCACAGCTACCTGTGCCACCTTGTGTGACTATACTTCACAGTGCAGCCTCAGCACTACAACTTAAAGCCATATTGTGACTTACCAGGCTAGATTCTCCTCCTAATTACACTGGCGTAAACACTTGTAGCTTAACTAAATTCAGTTGCATTGAATAATTGCTGTGAGAAGAAAGATCTCACTGAATACACAGTCTGAATTAATGTTTTAAAACCGAGGGTGGTATACTCAGAAGCTATGCAAAGTGCAGAATGTTGTGGGTTTCTGTAGAAGTTCAAAGGAGTTCCATTACATCGGTGACAAATCCTCATCTGGTGCACATTAATAACCCAGTAATTCAACTGTGCATTTTTGTGTGGTGTTCCGTAAGCAATAGAGATGTATGAAGTCTAGAAATCAGATTAACTTGCTCATCTGGTAACAGAATCCAGCATCAGAATTCTTCTGAGAAGCACGTTAGCCTATGCACTGCTGCAAAGGCTTCTTTCAGGAGGGCTTAAGGCACAAAGCGTGCAGCTGGGATCTGATCCTTGGAGTTAGCCAGCTTTGGATATGGACCAGTCCATTCCTTCCAGGGAGACTTCTTGGAGTAAAACACTTCTCAGTGAAGCGGTGGCGTCTCCGCCCCTGGAGACTTTCAAAACCCGGCTGGATGTGTGCCTGAGTGATCTACCCTAGGTGGTCCCGCTCTGGCAGGCGGAGTGGACTAGATGGTCTTCAGAGGTCTCTTCCAACCCCGACCGTTCTGTGATTTTGCGAAAGGCAGCAGGACATAGCGGCAGACACAGCAAAAACGATGCACAAAAATGTACTATCAGTCAAATGTACTATCAGTGGCAGGCAAATCTGTAAGCTGCACCTGTAATCTTTCACTCAAACCTCTCTAAAAATACTAGTTTAGGTTCTATAGCCTGCTGGAGGAGCAAGGAAATATAATGATGTCAGAGGCAGTTGCTGCTTATTTAGGATCGTATACTTAGTGGCAAAGTGAGAACCGGGAGCTGGAAATCCCAAGAACCTAAAAGGCTTGAGGATATTCCTGGTAAAACTGCAGTGAGTCTTCACAAGCCTTTGATTCTTGTGACTGTGAGAAATTTTGCCTTGCAGTTCAGTTTCCTAACTCAAGGAGTTCTGTTAAGAGAGAAACACCATGAAGAATTATTATGCATGAAAATTATTGAGGGGGAAAATTTTACTTAGCTAATATTTTGCTAATCTAAACCAAAGATTACCATTTCCAATGCCATGAAGACATCTGAATGATGCTTTAGTGTTTCTTTGAGGAGCCTTAAGGCAAATCTGAGAGATTAATATGGTATAATCAGACTTTACCCTTAGTGAGGACCCCACTTGTCCCTCCTGGAGCAGTCAGAAGCTGGCTAAAGCTGGCTGCTGTGCTCTCACAGCGCACATCTATTTATGGATGCTCCCCTGAAGAAAGCTCATCACTAGACAGTGTGTTCGCTTCTCAGCTGTTCTGCAGCGGCAGCAGGAACCAGGACTCCTATCACACGGCTGCTGCAGATCCTTTCTTGGGCTATACATGCTATGCTTGCAATCAGCTACCATTCAAGTTCGCTCATGTGACGTCCCCTGCAGAAATAAACAGATAAATTATTTACCGTACAGGCAAGCTGATACTGAACATTATGGCAGCTGAATATTGTAGTTACACTAAGTTCCTGTGAACAGGACATAACTTATTCATAGTCAGGAAGTGCAAGAACTCTTTCACGAGCTAGATTTTTGTCAGTCATGATGATATTCCATGTGTTCTATACTATAGGAAGTCCTCTTTGAAAAGAGGACAGTAAATTATTTACCATGTGGGGAGGATGATACTAAATGGTACAGCAGGTAAACCATGTAGCTACAGCGAATTCAGACGAGCACGGTGCGATGTTCATGAACCATTTATTTAGCCTGGGTTCCATACTAAGCTGACAGCACACCTCTGCTTTTCAGCTGTGAAACAGAGCTGTCTTCTGGAGACACAGGTTAGCCCTTTGAAAACCTTCGCACCTGTCCAATCAACAAGTTATTCTTGCCCGTGTAAATCTCCAGGAGGTCCGTAAGTCATTACAGCGTCTCTAGATAGCGCTCTGCCTTTTTAATTTGTTGTCACCTGGGGCCAGACCCTGCCCCTGGTGGGCAGAAACTTAAGAACCCCTCTGCAAGGTGCTATGTGTGCTGCTGAGGGATGGCTGCAGGACGTGGTGCTCTCAGGGTTGTTTTGAGGTGGAATCGCCCCCCGCAGCTCACGTGCAGCACGCTGTGTCCGCAGTACGGTCTGCCACAGACGCTGATAGAACGTGACATATCATCAACCAGGATCCCTCTGCTAGAAGGGAGAGAGAAGAGAAAAATACCAGCACAGACACCAAATGGTATCTTGAATACTGAAATAAGCGGACTCAAGTGCTCACCCAGTATAATGGCAGAATATTCGTTTTGAACACTCTTTGGAGGGCTGGCAAGGCTTGTTGTCATGAAAAAAAAATAGTTCTCTTTTGTTTTATACAGAACTGCTTTGAGGTGTCTGTAATGAGTCTTGTGGCCCCTGTGCCGTGCTCTAGGGCACCTGGAGCATGGTTTGAGGAGGGAACTGTCCTTCCTGCAGCTCCTAAGCCTGTGCTTCTGTCCCCGAGTGGGAGAAAATATGAAACACCAGTTTTAAGGCATGAAACGAGGAAAAAAATTCACTTTCTGCTTCCTCAGGCCTGTCCTTAGGGTTCTTCAGATGCTTGTCTCTGCCTTAAGGCCTTTTGCTCCTCCTGGCTCTGCTCTGTAGTGCAGCGGTTCTCATTTTCTCTGGGGGCTGAGATCTCCCGTCTCTCACACACAGATGCAAACAGTGGCCCAGTGAAGCTGAGCAACTTTGCCCTTAGCAATGCAGCTTGTGACTGTCTCTGGCGACTGGACAAATCTCCTTTCTTTCTGCAGGGCTGCTGAGGAAAACGACTTGTCATCTTCTTTATAATTTGACATAGATGTAGCAGCATGAGGGGCCAGTGTGAATGCAAATTGGAGAACATTTACCAACACAGAGTTAAAATCTGCTTGTCCAATTCATCCATGTAAGCCTCTATATACACGTGTTTATTGAAGATAAATTGACGATCATAGCTAATTTATTCTGCATACTTCTTATTAGCTATGTTAATTCCCTTAACTCACCCCACCACATTCCTACTCTGTGCTTCAATTCTGGTTTGATCCTCTCAGCGCTGGTTAGAAGAAGTTCTACATCACGACTGCTGTGTTCAAATACTGTCCAGAAACAGCCCTAGGCTGACTCTTGCTTGTGTAGCCTTTCTCTCTTACAGCGCAGAGCTTTTGTGCTTTACTTCTACTTTACAGACCCTCTTGCAAACACAGTGGGGTTTGGTTTTGCCTTACCGTGCCCTGCAATTTCTGGAAGCAGATGTCTTGCCTTGCTTGCAAAAACGTGAGAGAAACACCTGCGTGGCTATAAAAAAGCAGGAAAGCAAAACAAAAATTCTGGAATAGAGTTATAAAATTCTAACGTGCGGTTCATAAAGGTCAGTCTGTCCAAGTATCGAACTGAAAGCCCGGGAGATTTGCCCGCGTTGCTATGGTGGCACCGGCTGAGCGTTTCATGTTGGCTGCTCAGCGTGAGCATGCTGGGCTCCTGCATCCCCAGGCAGCAGCATCCCAGCTGAGACTCAGACTCCCACTATGCTTTAACACCCTTTTCCCGCTGGAGGATGTTTTTCATTTGCAGCCAAACCTGCAGAGAATTTGCAATGGCTGTGAACTAAAATACTTTTTCATGGCGTTTCGAATATACCACAGCTTTTACTGAAGGAGTAAACTGACAGGTCATCGCAGAAACAACACTCTTTGGAAAAGCAATGGTTATCGCTAACTCTCCTTCCCTAATCCCTGAGGGTCTGACAGTCTTAAGGAAAGCAGGATTTCCTTTGCAGCTCTGGACTTCTCACTGAGCAGCTGGAAGTAGCCGGAGAGAGCAAAAGCCACAGTTGTTTTTGCAAAAACCCATTGCTGCTCTGCAAGAGCTCCCTGATGAGCTCTCATCAGCCATCCTCAGCAGGTACCTGCAAGCGGCGTTGCCAGGGTGACCTCCTCCCCAGCAGCCTGTCATCTGCCGGGAAAGCCACACTTTAGCTCTCACTGGTTACAGCAATTATATTTGATAGCATAGCACTTAGCCAACAACTCCATACTGCAAGTCTTTAGCAGGCTCCCTTAGAAATGGGAAGCAAGGAGCAGCCTCACGGTCAAAATGGACTTTTCAGTCCCTTGGGAAGGTGGACAGAGAACCCTCAGGTGCAGAGACAGGCAGGAAAGCACACATGGACATAACCTGGGGTGTCACCCCACAGCTGAGATGCAGGAGCACCTAAAGGTGAATGAGCAACATGTGGTTCCTCAGAAACCTGCCGGGAAATCTGCTTGCACAAAGCATTCATTCAAAAACTGAACAACAAACGTGTTTGCAAAATCAGTGTACAACTTCCAAAGCAGGAGAAGGAACGCTGCTTCCCTGAGTGTGCTGCACTACTTCATACTAAATGGCTTCTACTTGGTTTTACACAATCTTCTATTCTACTTGGAAAGGCATCATTCCCCATAAATATTCAGCAAGATACGGGTCTTGCTTCGGCATCCTAGGAAGGACTGCACAGTCTCTCTAGACACGGGGCTGGGCTCAGGGCTTCGTGTCAGCTTCATTCAAGGGGCAGTTTTATTGTGCAAAAGCAGATGACAAGCAAGGCAAGACATCTGCTTCTGGAAACTGCAGGGCACGGTAAGGCAAAACCAAACCCCACTGTGTTTGCAAGAGGGTCTGTAAAGTGAAACCAAAGCACAAAAGCTCCGTGCTGTAAGGGAGAAAGCTACACAAACAAGGGTAAGCCTAGGGCTGTTTCTGGACAGTATTTGAACACAGCAGTCGTGGTTATTCTAACCAATGCTGAGAGGATCAAACCAGAACTGAAATCAGGGAAGAGAGGACTATTTCATAGCCATGAAACATCCAACATAATCAGGTTCTCTAATCAGGTAAATTTCATCCTTCTGGTCCGAGTTTGATCCATCTGTAGGGCAAAACTTCTAACCACAATCATGCATTCCCTCAAGGGCATTGGACAGTCTTTCAGCCAAGATGAGCTTTGAGCTGTTTCTCCAGAAACGGAGTTAAACCAACCCGGACTCTTTGCATCAGAGCAGAGCATCTGCATAGCTGTTACTTCAAAAGCACCTTCAGCTTCAGAGCAGAGACCACAGATGGCCCAGTGGGACACTTCAAGGGAAACCCACGCTCCAGAGGAGACCCCATCTCCTCCTTCAGATCTTCTTTGTCAGCAGTCTGCCACTCCTCCAGGTCTGCTCTTACAATAAGACTGCATTAGAAAAAGCTGGTTGGGGTGTCAATTCATATTTGCAAGCTATTCCCGTGAAAAAACCCCGCAAGAAAGACAAGAACAGAAGCAAAACCAATCAGTCCTGTGCCTGTCAGGTACATGTCCCAGCTGCTGCCTGAGCGAGCAGGTCAGGTGAGGAGAAGACAGGGCTGGAGGTGAATTTTCACAGGTACAGTGTCACCCATGCTTAGCTGGCAGATGCAGGTGGGCATCTCTCGCCGTCTGCCTGTTCTGAAAATGTCCCTCTGAGATCTAAAGTCTCTCGCTGTGTTTAATTTACGAAACTCTCTATTAGTATTACCCCCAAATGCTTCTAATGGAATCACAAGCTTCAGTTTCGCCGTTTCTTATCTGTCTGTAGAAATGCAGCTCAGGAGAGAATTTTCCAACACTTGAGACAAAACCTCCTGGCTTGATTCTAACACGTATTTCTAAGCAAGACGAGTGGTATTAACAGCTCTGATCTATCTAGTCCTTCATTTAAACACCCTCAAACACGAACTTTGAGACGTAGATTGTGAATGACAAGTGCCATATTTTAATGAGTTTGCAAGGTAGAGCTAAGGAACGTTTAGGCAAACTGGAAGTTATCGCGTGCATTAAAAGCATGAGCAGATGAATCTAAAAGGATTTTTAAAAAATAAGATCAAAACCAATATATGCCAGAGGCTTTCCAGCTTCGCTGAGGAAATACGTTTTCATCAAGTAATGATTTGCCTCATCTCTTCTTAAAAGCCTAGGCTTTTGCTCTAATTTTAATCAGACCTGCAGCAGCAAAATATCTGTCACATTGATGTTTAGGAAGAGTGTAGTCCAGTAGTTAAACACCAGAGGAACGTACTATTGATGATACTTTTATGATTATTTCTCAGCAAGTTTACAAAAGCATAGCTTTCAGTAGCTGAATATTTATCTAGACAAGGGTATGCACAGACCCCATCAGAATAAGTCTCTTCTGTCATGATAAGAAAGAAAATAAATCCATTATGTGCTTTGATTCATGGGCAGAGTGGGAAAGTTCTGAAGCAGGCACAAAGCACTGCAACAATTTAAATTGAGAGCATCGCTTGGCAGGCTCCGGCTTTCGCAAACAACACAAGCTAGTGAGTTAGAGCAATTAGTCCTATGCGAGAATGTCCTCGTCTCTAATGAATCTCTGATAGCTGCTGCTTCTCTGTAAGACCTCATTAAAGCCTTGCAGATTTGCAGCTAGGAAGAGACCGGCTTTTCGGATTGGAGTCTGCGTGAGTGCTTGCCAGGTGACCCGGTGGTCACACCCCACTAAAACAAGTTGTCATTCACAGGCAGAGTTAACAAACCGGAGCAGGGCGGTAGCACCAACAGGCTGCCGAGAACAGCTGAAAGGGAACATGAGAGGACAGGAGAACAGCGATGCTTGGGGGCATGGCAGTTACCAAAACAGGGTCAGGAGATGTGCAATAAAACCTTTTCTTGTGGGTGTGGTACAAGTTTGTTTGTGTTACTAGCACAGGGTTGTTTTTTTTTACTCCAGTGTAATAGGGGGTCTTTGTAGAAAGTCTTTCTCTGTTGTCCACCAGGAACTAGCCTGCAAGCAGGAGTTTGTTCCTGTTCCTTGCAATCGGTGTTGGCTTGTCATGCCTGCAGCTTGTGAAAGGAAATCAGCCTTTTCTGGTCATGGTAATTCTTCAGACAGCACGAGGGCTGGAGGAGGTGGGGATTCCAGATACCCTGCCTAAAGTTTGTCACGTTAGTCGGAAGTGTCCAGTTCAATTTGAAAAACCCTGGGTAAAAGATTTCT
>WEIS01014442.1:0-12167 GCA_013389965.1 Todus mexicanus | reverse complement strand
GACTTAGCTGGAAACTAAAATCAGTGAACAGCATTATTCTTTTCTAATTCAAACAAGAACAAAACAACCTATGAATTTGCTAAATAATGAAGTTAGAATGCCTGTAGTTGCAAGCTGTGAAGGCTGAGAGAGAGGGGTGAGACACTCCTACTAAACATACTCACTTGAACCAGTGTCAACCAAGGCTTTTGTATGCCTGCCCTGGTCAGCCTGCTGTGCAGAGCACTCCTGCTCCTGGCGCCATTTGAGCAATGGGTTCTTCATCCCAGCAGGCTTGAAACTACAAAGGGTCATGCTTGTAGTTCAGTCAACAATAAGGGTCTGGACACAGACCCCAGCACCTTAGAGTTCAGGTTCAAACAGTCCTCATGGAAGCATCAACTTGTGGATAGAGGGACTATGCCTATACTGCTAAATTAAAGGTATCCGAAGAAGTTCGGTGGCAGGAGAACACAACTGCCACAACCATGACATTGTCAAAGGGTCCCTGGCATGGCTTTGGCCCATTCCAGTTAACATTACTTCCAACATAATTTAGGCATGACTCAAAACTCAATATGTGCCTGAGACTATACCCAGTAGTGGTTTGAATGTGGCTACCCTACTCGGATAAGTGTTTAGCGACAGACATGGTCTATCCTGTCACAGGTGCCCCAATGCTGCATTTCCCTTGACAAACAGCACAGCCCCTCAGAGCGGATCCATAGGGCAAATAAGCTCTTCTGGGAAGCCAGTGCCTATATTATACACTTAGATGGGTCTCATGTTTGACAAACTCTTTTTTGTTCCTGTGAACTGAGCGTCCATTTGCAGTTGGAGCACATGAGGTACCTTCCTGAGAATGTACTTTGCTATTTAGTTTCACCTGAAAGGAATCCAGGTCATTCACTCCAAGCTCACTCTGCTTTGTTACCAAAACCATATGTTGTGTTAGGAGATGCACTTCAACAAATACAAAAAGTATTCTCCCACAAAGGAATGTTTCTGTCCTTTACTGACAGTTGTGTATGTGTTTGTTCTAGTGCTTAGTGATATTTTTCACCCATGTAGTTTCCTGACTGCACTTGATGTATTCGATGAAGTCAATTGTATACCACAAATGCACTTGTGGATAGGCTGCTGTTGTGATGATTGTAGAAATATGTCAGTACACTTTGCATCTTAGAAAATGGAAATGTTAGACTCCATTTGGCACCTGCTGATCTATGGGTATTTTGCTTTCAGTCATGAATCTGGTCAAGTTTAGGAACTATTTGAAGATATAGAGCAGATATTCTGTGGAAAAGATAAAATCAATCCTTTTCTGTTATGTCTAGTAACTGCTTGATAATTTTCTTTACACATTTTGGTATTGCATGGAATGAATTAAGATTGATATAACTTTCTGGTGTTTCATTCAAAGATTTGGTCTATTTTGATATAGAAATGATCTTAGTAGTTAACATTAATCTTCAATTACAATAAACGTTCTGTTTAGTATAGGTGCTGTGTTACATGACGATGTGGCATTTTGACAAAAGAGGAATGATATGTATTTTGGAGAGCTGTTGGATTTTAAAAGTGATTTTTCCATAGGTAGCTTTGTGTCATTTTTGAGACAGATGATGGTGTCTAGAAATCATGATATTGGAGTAAAACACAAGATTAAAGAGAAGTGTACTTTTAGAAAATGCAAATGGAATGTTTGCCATATGAATAGCTAGTATATTTGAATGCTTGTATATCATTTCTCATCTTTTGATTTCTGTTTTAATGACAAGGAGGCATTAATGGCAACATTTCTAGCACGCACATAAACGAAATGTTAATTTACCTCTCTGGTTTAGAGATATCTCTAGATATACAGAGATTTGTACCCATTTATCCCTACCTACATGTGTAAAACTTTCAACATACAGAAATTGAAACTCTCTGCTTTTGGTCATCACTGAAATGAAAGGATTTTGTATGAGGATTCACATATTTTGTACTGCATCTATTTTCCCTGTTATGACTAGGAACAGAGGAATCTTTATAGCAAATCACCTGGAACTTGTGTCAACATAATGATGTCCATGCAGACACACTTCCCAGACAATGTGTATTAACTATGAGCATGATTAATTTTTTTAGATACTTTTTACTCCTAGTATGTCCAAAGGGAAAACTTCTACTCATTCTGCTGTTGAACTCAGTCCATTCTAAAGAGTGGATGTGCACAAATTCCATGTTAACTGTGAAAATATTGTATTAGAATGAATTTCCAAGCCTCTATGAGAGAAAAGGTTTTGAGAGTCACTGGACAATTAAATCATTTGCACTTATGAGCTAAGTTTTTCAGTCAACCTTTTCAATATGAATGTGACAGGATATTTTTGATAAATGTTACTTCTTATCAAATAAAATATTTTCAACAAAAGGTATTTTACCAGCTCTGTCTGCCACCTACTAAGATAATTAAGGCTATGATTACAAGTTTTGTTCTCATTTTAAAGAGTAGCACATTTCAGCTAAGACTTAAACAACCTGTCATTTTGACTTATGCCTGGAGTGAATAGCATTCATATACCTACAGCCTTTGGCGCCATTTACATTTGCTCCTGGGCTCAATTTCAAAAGACACAGTTTAAAAATAGTATAAATAGGTGTTTATATGGATTTTTTATTATTATTACTATCCAATATCTTAGCCTTACTTCCAGCATATGCTTAAAAATTCCTCAGGGTTTTAATGGCCTTGCCTCACAGTTCAACATAGCTTCCACCACAGGCTAATGAAGTTTTCCTTCATTAGAAAAACACCCCGAGTTTGCACAAGACCTAGCTCCTGTGCTGCTGCAGCTGTTCCTCAGTCTCCCAGGAGAGACATTTGTGTGAAATCTTAGGTGCTTTCTCAAGCTTGAGCAACCATGATGTAAACCTTTCTCCACCCCTCTTTTCTTTCTGTACCTTTGAAGTTGTGGAGGCGGCAATATCTGCCAAAGTGCATCAGACAAATTGGCACTCACAGCTGAGCAGTGGTTCTCTCCTAAATTTATTTCCAGAGGTTGATGTAAATGCAGAACAAGCAAATAACTATGATGAATCTATCTACTCATAAAGATTAATTGGTTCTATTTGCTGCTTCTGCTATTGTTATTTAAAGAATCAACAACCTAATTTTCATTAATATTTTGCAGAAAAGAATATGATTTAGGCTACTATGAGTATTCACCCATCTCCCTCAAGAAAACTGCCAAAGATAAAATTACAAATGCATAGGTAATTTATTTACTCAGTCATGTGTATCAAAACAAAATATGTTTCTCTGCAGATCTGACCAACTAGCTGCCCAGTAATATTTTAAGACTGTGTAATATTGAAATTAAATATGTTTTCATAACTGCAGTTGTTTAGATCATAGCTCAATGTATTTTCTTTGCACAAACCAAGCAAATTTGAGTGAGATGGTAAAGCTAACGCATACATTTGCCTTGGGAATTTATCAACAGCCTACATAGAATTTGCACATTAAATTCATTTTTGCTGAAGTAATGGTGAATATGGACATTTCTCATGTTTTAAAAATTAATACTCCTTCAAGGAACAGATGCAGACACACAGTTTACACTAGGAGAGTCAGAATAATCAACAACAACGTTCATAAAGCAAGACACTCTGGAGACCCACAACAGCATGTGACACAAGCAACAAATTGCTCAGCCAGGTTTTATCTAACAAGAGGGAGATGGTCTTTACAAATGATAGACAGTATGAATAAAACACCTATAATCTCATATATAACTGAGTAGATCCAGGTGGGAAACGAGAAGGTCATTGAAGTATCAGCTGCATTTGCTGCTTCATTAATCACCATTCATAGGAATAAGCGCGCATGCAGCCAGTTTGAATGGGGCCAGATAACATCTGAAAAAGATCCATTAGGAAAATGTACTTCTCTTCAGTTCTCAGCAAAATATGTGGTCCCAGGGTGGACTTACATTATACCTGGCATATCTCCATCCCCCTTTACTTTTTTACAAGTGAACAAAAAATTCCAAACATAATTATGCCTAAAGATCCCTTTTCTATGTCTGGGTAAAGACAATCATCCAATCTCAGTTGTGAAATATTGCAAGGTGACAGGTGTGGTTTCACAGATGAATCCATTAAAAAACAAGCAAACCCAAAACAACAATAACAAAAACCTAAACCAAATGTAGTGCCTGCAAATTAACCTTTATCACCTTGGTTAGCACTTTCCTCTTCCATATAATAGATGATCTTGCTACCTCTCCTCGGTACAATTAGTTGTCTTAATTTCTTTCAGCAGACAACTTTGCTTTGAAGCAGCATTGGAGTCAGGCATGGCCACTTCTGTTTGCTCAGAAACAGTGAGGATAGAAGGAAGAGCTAATGTCAACTAAAACTTTGCCAGTTTGTGTGACAGATAATGCATTTCTACAGCTTCCCATGAGAACTCACATGCAGGAGGAGGTTTAGGGGGCTACCAACACACTTTGTAACACATATCACATCACAGTAATCACCAGTAATCACCATTTAAAAGGCCACCTGTCCTTGCCTGTTTGTTCCCTACAATGAAAAACGTTCCTCTATATTGCAGTTGTTCAATTAATCTGGATATTTGTTACAAAATTTTCCACATTAACATCTACTCACATTGCAGCCAGTAAATCTACAGATCTTCTTGTCAAAGTTTATGTCTCTGTTTTTAGGCATCAGGGAAATGAACTGCATAAGATGACACAAACACATTAGTTCTGTGCTCAAACTCTGATCATTTAAAGACACATTCAGATAAGGGTCTTACAGTTCTACATCCCAGTCTGGACCATCTGGTGAGATGCCATTAATTTCACAAACTTGTGCTGCTGGAATTTCTAGCCGTTTTGTGCGTGAAAGCAACCTGGATAAGCATCTGAGTTTTCGGATGTTTATCCAGAAGAAACTCAGTCTCAGCTACACAGTACAAGTCAATCAGGTACACAGTTTCAAACATTGATCTGAACTTTTTCAAAGATTAAGAGGAGGAGGAGATCAGATCTCAGCTTTGCACTGTTCTGCCCTGTCTCCAGCCTGACCATCAAGATGCTATAGACTTAAGCATCTAGGAGGACAGAATTCTAAAATGATGAAAAACCTAAAACTGACAAGAAAATACAGGTGCACTCCTCCACACCACTTTCCAGCCACCACATCAGTAGGGGAGCTCATCCCAATAACCACAAACCGTACTTGCTACTTCAGATTCAGTCACTTACCACAACCATTCCTGTGTTATCACTTGATTTACACAATAGAGTAGAGATAAAAGTAAACATTGGAATTATGATGGAGACTAAAGGTTAAAACAACAAGAGATAGATTAAGAAGGCATGCAAGGAAAGGAATCAAAGGATGCTTAATCAAAGGTTACATATGAGTGTAAGTGGTGACCTGGAACAGATCCTGTAGCTTCCAGCAGCCAATTTTAGACTTCATTTTGATGTGGATTAACGGCTATTTGAGGAGCTTGTATCAGCAGATTCAGTTATTGTGGCTTTCAACAATTTTAGCAAATAGAGAACTAGAGATGGATGCTAATTATTTTGTTTGTGTAAGAGCTGCCTTTTGTTGGTGGTGATTGTAAATGTGTATGATACAAGACCAATTTTCCAAGATATGAAGTGGTAATGGTAAATAGCATTATTGCTTATGTAAATATTTGTAAAATATACAATGGAGAGTTATTCTTTACTGTTGCAATACTAACTGTTCACCAATTAGAAGGGAGCTCTAAAGCCTGCTGCCTTTGCATGTATGTTACTAGCTGGGTATTCACAATAACTTGCAAAAAAAAACCCTCACTGAAACTACACAAGATGTCTCCATCCTCTTCATGGTTACAATGAACCCTGCAGAGTAAGGGAAGAATGAACATTAAACACACAATATAGGAAAAATAACAGAAAATTCTTACAGAAATATAGCCCTATCTATGAAACAGATACTTTTTGTGTTTGTACTTTAGCACTTTTCCTTCATACTTCACATGACTATGGAGGTAAGAAAACCAGCACTTCAGTGAGTGATTAAGATAAAAATATTACAGTCTTTACAAAAGAAAAAATCCCAGATTCAGTTCTCAGTGATTTAAGACGGGTATGTGTTCAGCTAGAAATATAATCTACATATGGAAGTTTGATTCTTCACATTTAAAATGAGGAGATGGGGAGGTTGTTTTATTCTGGGTGTGGAGAGGCTAGTGGTTTTGTTTTGCTTCAGCATGGGTTTTTAAGGTGCAAGGAACCAAATAAAAAAATTCCTGATTGTTTGATTTTCTTGAAGTTGACCAACAGCCATACTTCCCCTTCTCCCATGATAATGATCAGTCAGGTTCTGGTTCTACAGGAAGAACCTTTTTAGATTTAAACTTAACCGATCAAATCAATACTAAAAATCTTAGCCCTTGCTTGGATATCTTTTTCAGATAAAGAATTCATATAAACACTTTAGATTCTATTTCAGAGGTTGGAATTCATCCCTAGGTCTAACTAGCTCAAATGTAAAATAACATAGTGAGACCTCTAATTTTTGTCTCTACATTCCCTTCTGTGGAAGAAACTATACTGTCCTCATCCTGCTCTTCATTTTACACACATCTACTGTTCCTCTTATGATGGACTGGAGGACTGGGGACAATGTTTAGCAGATGAGTTTTCTTCACTTCAAAAAGAGAAAAGTAGGCAATGGGATTGGTGAAATAGAAAAAAAACCAACCAAACAAACACTAGAGAATCCCTATCACTGCTGCGACGGGCAACGGCTGTTCCAGGTGACCTGGCCATGGCGGTCTCTGGCCAGAGCGAGAGACCCTGGCAGTACTTCAGAAGCACTTCTAGCCCTGGAAAGGCATTATCCCAGAATAACAGCTGGGCAATAAGCATATGTCTGGATGTACATCAACACAGGAGTATAAAAAAACGCACAAAGAAAATAACAGATGGAAATATACTGTCCACCACCATTAAAAAGTACAGATGAGTGCATGTTGCTAACATAAAGTCATAATTTCAGCAGACAGCTGCCAAGGCCAGAGGTGTTACAGCTGTTTATAGCAACTCAGGGCCTATTTCATTCTCCTCAAGATGAACAGGGACTTGCTTTTATTCAGAACAAAACACTCACGATGCAATAAATATGGCAGGGCAAATGCTCACCTCATATAAACAAGCATAACTTCAGAAAAGCACTGTATAGCTGCTCAAGACTTGGTCCTGTGTGTAAATGATCTCCTTCTCATGACACCATCTGGATTTATTGCTTGTAAGTGACAAAGGATCAATCTTTAATCAAAAAATAAGTCCTAAATTTAGTTTAAATTAATACTAACATAGAACCATAGTGTCATTTCTCATCTACTTCTCCAGTGACAACCAGAAATACAGACGGTGTGGAGCACAAGCAGAACTGTTCAACAGTTCTCATTTGCATCCTTAATATATTCATTAAAGTGGCTTAATCATTTTTTCATCAAAAGAACTTGTGAGATTTGAAACAATCATAAAATGTATTTTCCTATCATTATATGCTAAACTAAATCCCCCAGCAACCAGCCCCTGCCTCACTGCAACACTGCTGAAACTGGGGTCTGTAAAAACAGTTTGCAGTTCAGGTGAACCATTCTATGCAATGCAGAAACAACAAACAAACAAAAAAAACCCACCAAAAAACAAAGCAAAACAAAAAGGTGCAGTCACAGTCCTATGCCAGACGGTATGTATTACACACACCCTTGAAATTTGAAAGAAATTTTTGAGTAAGGAAGCTCAATGAACCAGGGGAGGATGGAGAGGACGTTGGCATTCTGCTTTTTCCACTTCTTCCAGAAGCAGCTGCGTGGGTGGGGAAAAGAAAAAACAGACATATGACAAATTTGCACTGTTAGAAAGGAGTTGTACATATTATGAGATTTTATTTTTTTTATGCATCTTTATTGTTACCAGCCACTCCAAAATACAACTATGGCAGAAAATTATTCTTCACTTAATAGATTTTTCAGGTTTCTTTTGACAAGACTCTTGTTTTGAACTAGCCAATTTTACTTTAAGACGGATGTTGGCTTTGTACGGACCAATACTAGGACTCATTTACAACTGGGTGAGACTATAGCTTTGCACACTGCTAGGAGGGGTGTCGGAGTTCATCTCTGATGTGAGGTAGGGGGGAACCAACTGACACTGCCTGTATCCTTTTTGGCTACAGTGAATCCAGACCTCTGTTCAGAGAGCCTGGGCATTCAGAACCCACTTTTGCTGGCAAACAAACCACATTGCATGGNATATATATGTTGCAAGTGTAAATAAATTGTATTATTCTTATATCTGACTGCTTTTCGGTAGGCTGTTTGTGAATCTGGTGTTGGGCCTATAGCAGCGTTTACAGGCTATTTGCGCATCCAACTGCTCCCATAGAAGGGAACCGGGCCTACGGCATGTGGTGTCAGAAATATAGTTGAAAATGTGCTATTTGCGCATCCAGCTGCTCTCGTAGGAGGGAACCAGGCCTGCAGTGTATGGGCTGCTTGCGAATCTGGTGGTTGGGCCTGTAGCAGCACTTGTTAATTGGCATACCTATTAAGAGATAAGTCCAGTCACCCCTAGTCCCTCTAACCTCTAAGGATTGGCTAGAACGCAAGGGGATTTGTCTCTTACTAAATTTACCACCTCCCCCCCCCTCACGCAACATTGGAGCCAAAGGCTCTGTATTGACAGAGATCATAAAGCATATTCCTCTTCCATATACAACTGTGCAGTATAGGCTAACTCCTGCTAGCCTGTTCAATGGCTGTCAAAGTTGACCTGAGGTCTGTCACTGGCAGCAAGAGGAGCAGAACACCTTCCCTTTGTTTAGATGACCACATCTAAGGGCCTATGCTTAAAAACTTTGCTGTGCTCTTAATTATTTCCTAAGTCTGAATCATTGCCTAAGCAGTCCATAAATAGCAGTTAGTATTAAACATTTAATAATGTTCATTTAACCAAGAATTATTAAGCCCAGATGGATGCACTGAGAAACTAGCTCTCAAAATATTTTTCAAAGTGACAAATATCAGCCTACAAACATCACCAAATATTTGAAAAGCTCTGACAATCTCACAGAGAAAACACTAATTGTTAAAAAAAAAAGTTTTAAAATGAATAGGATACTCTTTTCCATCGGAATATTTGAATATATTAAAGATATTAATTCCAAGTAAACTATATGCATTAGGACTGTAAGCCCAGAAAGCTATGTAAATTTGTTTCTCTCTAGAGCAGATGACCTATGCACTGAAGTCAATAGAAAAAAATGCAGTACATAAAGTCAGTTACACATATCTGAACTGGCGGACTGCAAGTGCTATGCGTTCCTGCCTGGAGGGCTGAAAATGCAAAAAATAATTGAATTTTGATCCAAAGTTATAAACTAGTTTTATTTGAATATTTTTTTAATTACTTCACCTTTTTTCCTGTTTTTATTTGCTAAAGAATATATGTAACACTTCAAACAATCAGAAGGAAAAAATCTTTCTTTTCTAAGAGCATTTTCTGGTTTATTTTCTGCTTCCTTGACTAGTAATAGAAGGATTTTGCAAGTGATTCAAAAATTACCTTTATTTCATCACATTCAGTGCACATTCACATTAATACTCCAGGTTGTGAAGCAGAGAAGTTGAGGCAGCAGTTCATATCTTACTCTGTCATTCTTTCTGCAGAATGGTAACTTCTAAAAGGACTAGGATAACAAGTGGGTGCCTAAATGGGCTGAATAATTAAATCTATCAGTTTATCTCTCAGCATGCACATCATGTGTATGCACAGGTCCACAGAGAGGTAGGTAGGATTTAGAGAAAGTAAGTCTTCTATCATTATAGAAGGATTTATACAGAAGAATCAAAGCTATGAGAAAAAAAAATTTCCTTTTCATTTTCAACTCTACGAGAACTGTAACTCACCTCTTCATGTGATTATTACACATCCTGATTTTCACAAACTTCATCTCCAGCAGTTCCCAAGCAGTATTGCTCCTTTTGGCTAAGAGATCTTCTTTAAAGAAACACTTTCGAGATTATATTATTAACATTCCAGCCCATTATTCAATAAAGCTGTAATCATGTTGCCCTAAATCTGTTTGTCCCACATTGAACAATCTATTATCTTCTTCCACTTGAACAGACCCTGCATGTTGGTGCCAAATCAAGGGTAATATCATTCTTCCTAAACATGATTGCCTTAATTTTCATTTCCCTCTATTATTAAAAAAAGAGAAATAATAATTTCACAAATTATGCTTTTCTTTTCTTTTCTTTTTTTTTTTTTTACCACTAGCCCCTTAAGACCTACTTCAACAAACGACTTTATTATAATATAATCAGGTCCTTTTCTTCCTTTGCAGCAGAGAAGAATGTCTGGGGATAACACAGTACTATAGTAATGTTTAGATTTCTATTTTGGAATACCAATAACCAATGTGACCAAAAAGTGATTGCTTATATGATCTTTTAAAAGCTTCAGGACTATTTTAGAAAGAAAAATAACCCACAATATCTACAAGACCCTTTTTTTGTATAGAAAATGTTAATATTTTGTTCAACTAAAGTGCATAACACTGTAATAAAAAATAAAATATACACTGTAAAATTTTAAGAGTATACTAACATGAAAATTTTGAAACCTGGAGGATAAAGTTGCTTCTCTTCTGTGTGCAAACACAAGTATTTAGTTGTCTGACATTCTCCCATAGTTTCCCTGACTCCCTATACACTTGAGTCCCAGTTTCAAAGCAAGCTGGAGTCCAGAAAAACCACCTACGCTGAAAGGTGCCCAGAAGACACAAGTAGTTCTTAAGGATTACAGCTTTCAAGCAATTTCTTTTTTGGACACACACTATGCTCACCAGCTGTCAACAAGCTGTGCCTACTACATCACCTTCTGAACTCTAATTAAAACCGCAACAGAATTTATTGCCATGCACTCAGGGCTTTTTCATCCTTAAATGGACTCCTGTGAGCTTTCTTTGGATACTTCAGCAAAGCCTGGTTGAGGAGGAATACAGCACTTGAACTTCATTGAAGTTTTAGAAGTTTTTGTATTAATCTATAACATTTCCCATATATTGAAGTATTTCTCCATACACCCATTAGTCCAATAGAGGAAATTAAGGTAGCAAAATTGTTGCTAGAAAAGACAATGTGCAAATGGCTCATTTACAAGAAGTCTCTCCCTTTCATCTACTGACCACTCTGAATTTAGCCAGAAGTCCATTTGGTTTAGTCATTTCTTATTTAGAACATGCTCAAGAGTAACACATTCTTCCTCAGTCCCAAATGAAAGATCTACAGACATCAGTTCTTGGCCAGATGCTTTGTCCAGCATCAATTCCACCTGAACTGAGAGTCACTTTTGTCAAAAATCACCACTCAGTCAAGGCTTATGTGAAATATTGGTGACAAAAACAGAAAACGTACCAATTGTTTTCCCCTAAGACACAAACACACAACTACTGATTGCTTATGTCAAAGCCAGAGGCATATTCTTTTGTATTGACACATTTCATGAAGTTACTTTTGCTCTTGACCAAGGTACAAATTGTTAAAGGCTGTATCTGTATTATGTTTTTCCCACAGACATACTTCCACAGATAAAGCCATCTTATCTGTTCTTCCTCCTTCATGCAGCTGGCACAAAATGTTCAGCCAGACACCAGATAAGGCAAAAGAAGGACAAGAAACAGAGGCATGTGAAGCAACAGGTCTCCCAAGTGATAGCAGCACAGTATTGATTTATATTTTAAAAACAATGTTGAAGAAGACAAATAATTTTAAGCCAAAGCAGAAGCCTGTAATAACTAGAAATTAGAAGTGCACTGATCAAGGATACAGTCAGTATTAGCTTGTGTTGAACCTGAATATAAGTGTACTAAAATAGTGTAACCAATAGCGATACGTAAGCATTTTGCAATATTGATGGTCCCACCAAATACCACGTACAGTATCATGTGTACACTAGATAGTTCTCATCTTCCAGGACAAATGTTCAGATGACAGGAGATTTAATATCTTTGATTGTTGGGAACCAACACCGGCTAGGCATCACTGTTAAAATCTGGTTTTACACCGGTTCTTTCCTTCTACAACATATAACTTCCTCCTGCAATATATAACT
>WEIS01014437.1:0-14027 GCA_013389965.1 Todus mexicanus | reverse complement strand
CGAGCCCTGCTCCTGCCCCACCGAGCTCTGCCCCTGCCCCACCGAGCCCCTGCTGCGGCGTGGAAACTCCCGGGGAAGAGAGTTCCTGAGCGCCGGAGTTTCCTGGTGGCTTCGCGGCGCGGTCAGGAGTTTGCAAGCATCACAAAGTTTCGTGGCCTTAAAATATCCTTCCTCTTCTTCCCTTTTTTTTTTTTTTTTTTTTTTTTTTTTTTTTTTCGCCCCTAGGGCGCCCATANNTTTTTCTTAGCCCCTAGAGGCTCGAACTGAAAGCAGCGATGCTTCTGACTAATTCTAGCTCAGCAATAAAGTTGTGTAGAAGGAGGGCATAATTTTCTATCTACCGGTCTCTGCGTGTTTTTGGAAAGCCAAGAGCACAAAGCTCTCACCGCGTCCTCTAACCTCCAGGCTCTGGAATTGCAGGCAAAACAAGCTCTGAGGTTCTGTTGCCCCAGTTTTGGAATAGCAGCAATGCTGTTGACCCACCTCTGTAAAACACTCAGGATCCACTCAAGGGCCGCTTGCCAAATTAGAAAGCCAGGCTGAGAGCTGGACACCCAATGACAGCAGTCAATCTCTGCTTTTCTCTTCGTCCCCAAATTACTTAGCTTCAAGAAAAACGGGACAGCTCAAGGAGGAGCCACAGAGCATGGCAAAGAAAGCCTAGGTGCATGCACATGTTGGGCTTCATTCTGCCCTCATTTAGGGCAGAGTATAAATCAGGAGGAGGAATTCATTGCAGTGAAGGATGCTGGAAAGAAGTAGGAACCCGAGCAGCGTCTTGCAGGCCAAGTTGAGCTATGACCGTGAAATTAGACAGCTCTTTAAAGTCCCTTTTGTGTGGTCTAGAGAGGAGCAATAGAAATGAGACCACGACTGAGACCCTGTGTAGTGAGAACCCCCTTCCAGTACCTTTCCAGGAGCTGGAGGGTGCACTCGGTGAGTTTTTCACCATTTGCATCTCCCAATACTGAAACACCACAAAATCTAGCCCAAGGCTCTCAGAGGAGCTAAGGAAAATAATCATTCCTTTAGCCCAACTTCTCCGGGTTCAGCAGGAGAAATGAAAACAATAAAAGTGACTAAACTTCGCTCATAGTTGGACTTTCCTGTAAAAGAAAATACAGTGAAACATCCCGTTTGAAACTCAGACACTGACCTGTTGAGTCCTGCTGACTGCTGTCTGTATTTCATACCCGGAGGGCAGGACCAGGGCCATCTGTGATCACATCAGCTATGCAAGGCTGCTCTTCCAGCAGTCCGAGGTGAATGTGCTGCTCAGATCAGCGAGGCTAGAAAGCAAAGCACACCATGAAGCTTTGATGGGATTCCTATGTGGTCTCAGCTGCGAATATGATGGCCTTAATGCTAGAAGACCCTTTTGAGAAGGATAAACACATTTCCCAGGGGAAAGAGGTACATTATGGTAAGAGCTGTTGGGTGACAATGGCACCAGCTGCTGGGAGGTCAGGCCTTTGTTGTTGCCTATTTCTGTGCATCTGAGAAAGCTCCCCAGTCCCACGTGCTGATGTCTTGTACCATCCCCCTTGCCTTGCAGCCCCACCATCCAGAAAAGAAGGAGCCACTCCAGCCCG
Source organism: Todus mexicanus (assembly GCA_013389965.1). NCBI lineage: Eukaryota > Metazoa > Chordata > Aves > Coraciiformes > Todidae > Todus > Todus mexicanus. The sequence continues at coordinate 12,435 of WEIS01014437.1, read as the reverse complement.
TAAGGCAAACAACAGTGGCTGGTGCTTACCTGAGAAGAAAAGTCACTCCAGAAGCATAGAAAGGCAAAGGATTAAACTCAAGCTCTCAAACTCCCAAATTATTATCCCAAGCCTATTTCTAAGGGAATCATCAGATTCAGTCTGCACTGGAGGACCCCCTCTCTCCCTCCTCAGGCGTCACTGGAGAACAACCGATGCACAAAGCACACATGAAAAAAAATATGTGTCTGCTCAGTGGCACGTGTGAAACGAGTGTGGCGGTTTTCTGTGGGCAAGCGGTAAACCTGACTCCCTTAATCTGCCACTTTGCCAGATTAGTTGGAAGAACTGAAAAATGAGTTTGTGCTGCAGAATGGTGGTGTCTCCTTCCCTGCCAGGCTGCGAACTCCCTGTGGGAGGGCTACCCTGCTCCCTGTCGGCCCAGTACCTCACACTGTGAGGCTCAGACCATGCCTGGAGCTATTTATGACTGTATAGGCAATACTGATAATCACGAGCAATGGTCAAAAGGCATCAATAACACAGTGTGGAGGAAAGTTATTTTTTACTGCTGAGGCCTGCGTCTGACTTGCAGGTGAAGGAGTGCCTTTTGCCTGCAGAAAGATGCTGTGCCTTTGATGCAGTGTGTGCTTGATTCCCTCCCCACTCATTAACAGTGCTTGTTACTGTCTTGTCAGCAGGTTTCTCCCAAATGCCTTGCTGTTTCCCAGGACCTTGGTGCCACTGACTGAGATTAACCCCAAGCTTTAGTCTGATGACNCTACTCACTGAAATGACCATGGCTAATCTCCTCTGTTTTCTAAGAATTGCATTAGACATCACCTTGCCTCCAGGATGTCTATCGTATCCTGATCTCAATGCTTTTTTCACATTTTATGGTAGCACTGTAATGTACCAGCTGAGAGGGACCCTGCAAAGCCCATCCCCTAGTTGAGCAGATGTCTGTGCATCTTGTTCGGAAAACTTCCTCGAGATGGACACCTTATCATCTTACCGAACAATCCCTTCCAGCTCTGCAAGCCCTCAAAAAATTTTCCCACCACCTTATCTGTCATAGCTGGGACCCACAACATTTTGCCTTGAAATACAAGCAGGATGTCTGGTTCTGTCACATTTTTGTATTAACCAGGAAAGGTCAGTCCTGCTAATAGCACCAAGCTGAAGTACTTGCTTTCTTAAGTAGTGCATTATTTTCCACCATCCCCCGTAGTCTCTTTCACCTATAGAATATGAGTCTTCAAATGTTATTTCATCAAAACACTAGTGTTTATGCCCACTTTGCACTGATATACAACAGCCAGAGTTCAAAGCAGCAGAGAAACACACTAGGGTGGACTTTTCACCATTAAGTGCTAGAGTAAATATTTGCAGGCTCAGTATGTAAGAGAAACAGGTTGGATAAAAGGTAGAATTTACATTAAATACCTCTGGAGAGATAACTGGAGAATTAAAAGTACACATAATAAAATAAGACTCTTGATGAATCTTTCAAATCTATGGCCAGATTTTGGCACTTGTTCATAAAAAGAAGCACTGATGCCTTGAGAATCTTCTTGATCTCAGAGGAACAGGGCAGCGAATAAGCAGCCGATCCCAAACACATTCCACACCCTGGGGAATCCCACTGGTTGGTGGATATGACAGCCCGCATTGCCTAAAGTTAAGCAGATTCGTATGCCTTGACAGAAAAAAAAAATACTAAGGGTTAAGATAGTGTATATGCATCTGGTCCTGAGTAGTTAATATTGTTACCTGGGTAGTTCCACAGCTTGCCCACCTTTCTGTTCCCAGGCAAAACACTAATCCCTTCCCAGAGATCCCTTTGCAATTATCTCCTGATCTCCTGGGTAATCTCTGTAAAGACTGAGAATCTAAAAACTTGGCTCTCGCTTTTCATCGTGAAACACTGGCTTCTGTCAAAGTAGATTTCAAGACACCATTCCTTCAACTTTCTTGCTGCTACTATTAAAAAAAAAAGAAAGAAAGAAAGAAAGAAAAAAGCTGCAGCTGTTTTCTTTTAAAAGCACCGGTGGTAATAGGAGAAAACCAAATTACAGGCTCTCAGGACTACTCCCTGCCTGCAATGCTTGCATGTACTGGAAATGCTGTTGGTATGATGGAAACTCCCATCAACCATTTTATTCACTGGTGGCAACTAGGGACCGTGTTTGCCTTTTGTACCAGGCATTTATATTTCATTAGCTTATATACTGTTACCAGTTGGGAGCTTGTTCTCTGATGATGTCTGACTTAGAGGCTTGCAAGGGAGAGCGACGGATGTGATTTACAGATACACACTGGCAAGCCAATTGCCCTTGATCTTAGCACAGCGTTGGGAACTGCAGTTACTTCCAACAGCAAGAGCAGCAAACCTGTCAAGACTCCCACTAGGAGTGAGAGCCTCACTCCTGCAGCTGGGCTTTGCTTCGTGCTGTGCGATTTCCTGCATATTCACAGCAGCGAGCTGCAGCCTTTGGCCGTGCTGCCCAGAGCACTGGCTACAACTGGTCAGTTCTGCCCCCCCGTTAACGGCTACATGCAGGGTTATACAAAGAGAAGGGGATGCTGTAATACTGCCGCACGGCTAAGGTGGGAGCCAGCTAATGACCTTTCTGCTCAAGGGAGCCCTGTGAAGCCCTGGGGCAAGCTACAGCTATGGTCCTGTCCATCATATGTCAGTGCACAGCCGATGACTCAATAGATAGCTTCTCCTGCATTGCAGGGAAACACAGTTCAGAGGGAGGAGGTGGAGAGAAGTAATTTTTCTACTGTGTCACATTGATCTCCTGTGAGTAAGGCTTTGCACAGAGCAGGGACTTGTATACTCAGTGCTCTTTTTTACAGTCTGATTATGGTGGCTGGGAAAGAGAAGTCTGAGTATTTCAAGCACAAATAGCTCTTGCAAGAAAAACATGTGTTTCAAGTTTCCCTCTGGAGGTGGGAATTTCTCCCTCTCGTTCCTTCAGATGTTGCCTCTTCCAAGGAATAACTGTATCTGCAGCATCCTGAGGGCCCTGAAGGGAAGAGTAAAACCTCCTGAAACAGCACCCATAGGGTTTTACCTGGCTCACGAACACCTACCTCAGAGCAGGTACTTTGCCAGACTTGGCAAATTGCCTTCTCTTGCAGGTTTCTTAGGATTAGTGGCCACTGAATATTCACTATTTAGTAAAAATATCTTGTATCTTGTTCTCACCTCGTGCTGCAAATCCCAACAAATAACACCAAACCCTGTTGTGGGGAAAAAAAGTACAGATACTCCTGTGCTTACATACCCAAATCCCTGAGGGCAGGATGGGCTCTCAAGGGCCCAAGCCTGTAATTTTTTGAACAGAGGGAAACACCTGACTGCATCCTACACCTTGCTGCCTCACCTCACAGTGCAGCACAGCAATAAAATCCCTAGGGGATTTTGAGCACTGTGGTACTGCCTGGGTTTGGGATTAAAAGCAAGTCATGGCCAGTTTTCCTTTGCTAGAGTATCTGGGAGTCCAGTGCTTGCAGTCCTTTATCTGTTAAGCCTCTGCATTCAGGTCCTTTTGGACCTCCCCAGCAGTGGCAGATGAGATGGGCACAAGACCTTCACCACATGCTGGTCTGGCTGCCACAGATCCAGCATGTCAGAACAAGAAATTTTCTCCCTGCAGCCTGGGAACAGTTTGCATTCAAAAGATTCACAAAAGGAGGGAAACAAGGGCTTGGAGATGCCATCAGGAGATCTCTCTATATTTCAGGGCAATTTGTGCTCTTTAAACTATTTGGCTGAAGCTGGTGATAAGTAAGAGGAAGGGAGTGTTTGCCCACACAGGCACGGTGCCTTTGCTGATGTGTTTGCAAGCCCAGAATTGTTAGCTTGAAACCTATAATGAAAAGGCCAGATCTTTGGCTGCCATAAGCATTTGCTCAGAGACTGTATTCATTTTTATCCCAGCCAAGGGACCGCATCCAGAAAGTCTACACATATATTTGACAGAAATAAATTTGTTAACAGCATGCTTTTATACCTTCACAAAAGATATAAACTAGATTATTCTAAGCTTGGCTTTATTTGCTTGGAAGCATATGACTCAATAGCACTGACAAGCCTAGTATCTTAGAACCGGAGAAGGTAACAAAGACTGCTCAGAAATTTCTATGAAAAATCAGGTTTCCTGGACTTCCATCTATTTACATTGACTTGTTCATGACCAGAAACCCAGGACCAAATGATCTGTTCTCATGATTTTCAATATCCAATGAGCCAGCAGCCAAGATACAGCATGAGAGACTCTAGTTATAGTACCTTGTCTAGAAAGTCCCCTTTCTTAGCATAGCAACAATGAGCACAACATTGTGATCTAGAGTGTTTCATTCTCTAACTTCCTAGGTCTAAGTGAAGGCAAATTTGTCTCTAAGAGTGGAGTGAGGACGTGAGGACGTGTATTGTGGTAAGTGCTCATGGCTAAACGAAGCAGCTCCTCAGCCTGGCGGGGCGTTGCGTGCTGGAGAGAGCTCTCTTCCTTGCAGCGTTCCCTTTGCTGTTATGCACGCAGCATCTGAAGTGGCTCCAAATACAAAGGGAAAGGAAAAAAAGACTCGCTGTAAATAACAACATAAATTGCCATCAGTGGTCAGAGCAGTGCTATAAAAATCTCCTCGACCACAGAATGAGCATGCTGAGAAACTTCCCTTTCTCCTTAAAATCTTGTGTCATGGACATGGACAGAGGTTCCGCATGTTCTTGTCCCTCTTGCATCAGTAAAGCTTGGGCATGCCTGTCCCTTCTCCCCTCAGCACCTCATATCCTGACAGCATAACCAGGCCATCCAGAAACACTGACATTACTGAAAATCCCTACAAAGAAGCAGCCCAGCCCTGGAGAAGGAGAAGAATGAAAGAGGACAGCAGTATGGAGCGACGTTTTCAAAGAAACCCGTGTGGCTTAGGTACTGCCCTCACTGACCACATTTAGGTGAGCTTTTAGGTTCCCAGATCCCTCAGTACTGCTGAAACATTCCTTCATGACTGAAAACAGAGTTTCTTGTTTACTGAAGGGGATGTGATTAATACAGGCACATCACCATCTAAACACCGTTTGTGAGGCTGTACCATGCACGTACTGCCACAAAGTCAAACCCAGGTTTGTTGCTGCAGTTTTAAGCATTGAGAACTAATTGCATTTGCCTAGACATGATGGGGCTGGTCAAATCCAATCTATGCAGCTTCTATTTCATGGAAACCCTGGCTGAAAAAGCATATAAATGTTATTTGTCCAGCAATCGTCCATCACACTCTGTGTTTTCACTGTTCTAGGAAGCCCGAGATACTATTTTTATTTAGACTAAAAATAATAAAGGCTTTTCTCCAATCCGCTGGGTGCCCTAATTAAATTATGTCTGCATTAGTAAACTCCAGCACTGCTAAAATCAGACAGCCACCTACCCACAATGTCTAGGAGGCATATCTAGGAGGCATTGTGTTTGCCTCCTCCAGAAACTCAAACCAGAGGTGTCTTTTGCAAGAAGTTTAGTCCTGGAAAGTTACCAAAGCAGCTTAGTATGGACTGGAGAAAGCACATTCCAAGTCCCTGAACCACCAGAGAAAACCCAGCTGGCTAGCTCCTCTCTTTTATAAAGAAATCTTTCAAACAAGGACTTTGGTCCAGTGTCTGCACAGTCCATCATACACAGATGGGTACAGAGCATTGGATTTGCAGCTGGAGCTCTTATTACTACTACAATTAATTCAGGAGAAACAGCCCAAGTAGCCCTGCAGATTGCAGCCCAAAAAACTTAGATCAAAGGTTTGCAGGTAATGCCTGAGCCTCTTCTTGCAGATGTTAACCATGGAGTGATGATTCACAAGTTTCTGCATCATGCAGTCCCAGAAATTTAAGCCTATGAGTCCCGATTCTTAGCGAACAAGTGTTTTTCGCTGCAGCATAGTGAGAATATGCCTGTTGCCCTACCATGGGCAACCCTGGAGGAGGTACCATTATGACCTACAAGACGACCTCCCATTTAAGTGCAGATAGTCTGGCTGGCTGAGCTACTGATGCCCTGCACTGCTCAGGGCATAGCCAGACTTCTTCTCAGAGCACTTGGTGTGCAATGCTAGCACTGCTAAAAATGTTGAAGAACAGTCTGACTGCTACCAAATCTATATATTGATGGCAGCTAACTCCTGTACTTTTAAAGTAGTTGCTCTATATCCAGCTGGTCGCAATGAGATGGGCTCTACCCTTTTCAGCATAGCTAAAGTAATCCGCAGAAACACCCATGAGCCTGACCTTCTCTGAAGTTTGCTGTCAGTGAAGGGAGGAGAAAAAGCACTAATTATTTTCTACAGATGTTCTCAGCGATACTGTGATTTCAGCAAAGCCAGAAAGAATTCAAATGCCCCTCTCAGCTGAGGAAGAAAGCACAGTCATTTGCCTTCCCCAAACACACTTTCCAACTAACAGTGCAGCCAGTGTCACTGAAAAAAATTAATAAAAAAGAGAAGCAAATAGTAGGGTTTATTTGGAGGGGTTTTTTGGCTGTTATTTCTGCGGTTAAATCTACAGCTAAAAGCAGCAGTAGCAGGTTACAACAGAAACTGAATATGCTACTGTGCAGAGAGGTTCAGTTCAGTGAACTAGGCAGTCTTAAAAAGAAATTGGTTTTCAAACTCCAGAAATGAACTTAAACAAAACAGGATTATCTCTTTCAATGGGGTCATGTTCAGAAAACACCAGCTGGACACAGTACAAGACAGCTCAGGCGTATGCTGCGATGTTTAAAACCTGAAGCAATGAGAACTGCACTGAAGCTTGCTCTGTTTTACTTCCTTTTGGCATCCTGGAGCTAACGGAGTGGAGGAGCTTGAACAAAGTGCTTCAGTCAGCCTCTCTGTGGCTTATGCCCTGAAATGCCCCTGCCCAACAATTCAGTGCTGCAGTCCTCCAGTCCTTCAGAGGGTTCTCCCAAACACAGTATGGGGGAGTAAAACTACCCCCAGCCTGCTGGTTTTATCAAAGCAAGACTAGAAATATCTAGCAACTAATGAGGAAATAAAAACCTGCTTGCTCAAATTGCAGGGGTGGCAAAGTAGGACATGTTCTGAATGAAATGTAAATCAGTACAGTACTGCAACATGGCCCTCCTCCAAGCTTGCACGGTGTGTGGGGGCTGAGGCTCCCCTTTCAGAGCTCTCCTTTGCACCACAAAGCTGGGGAGATCCAGCGGCTGCTGCTGTGCATCAGCCCTGTGCTGAAGGGGGATCAAATCCCTCTGGGCTGAAAGCATCAAGCTCACGTTGCTTTTTAATGATGCCCACAGACCACGTGGAAAAGCTCTGTGCTGCCCAGCAAAACAGCTGTAACTGAGCAGTGAGATAATCAACGAGAGGGAACCATGACTGCACATTATCTAGACATGTGGCTGGCCTGGAATATGAACTCTGGCTCCACGCAAGGAAAAGATTAGGAACTGGGGGAAAAAATGTAATAAAACTGTGTTATTCTGACAGTTACTTCTCATCCACACTGTGTTGCAGTCTATATGGCTTTACTGTCTTCTCCCATTCTGCTCTTAGCTCTGTTTCCTCTGCTAGTTGGTTTGTAGCCAACCAAACTATTCCTGCAGAGCCCAACAGAGATTCATGGTGCTAAACCAGCCGAGCATGCAGTCGAGGCTAATGCTGGCTTTCCAGGACCTCCTCTCAAGTTTTCCAGAGCTTGACAAAGCAGGCACGACTCCATGGATCTCGTGAGCCACTGTTTGCACAGGAATTTATAGTTATGTGGTCACTACAGCTTTAGCTGAAGAAGTTAATGTTTTCCAATGAAATCTTAATTGGACTGTGCAAAAGCCAAGAAAAGAAAACCATTTTCAGCTGAAGTCTCTGAAGTGTATTCTGCAATCAGTCAGGCCAAGGCTGCAGTAAAGAGAAACCTAAATTCCCCCCCCCCTTTGTGACCAAGGCTGAGGCTGGCAATGAATGTCACAAAGGAAAATCTCCTCGTTTTGAATGCAGCGTCTCAAACACCTGCCCTGCATTCAGAGAGGTCTGATCTGCAAATGCATGTTGACATCTGTGAATGTGACAGTGAAACAGAAAAATTACTATGAGAAGACTATAAAGGAAAAGGTATCAATCAATAGCAACATGAACCCACTTCATGTGCTTCCTTAATGTGTTAAATGATGGCTGAATAAAGCAAGAAAATGTAACAGCCTAGTGAAATATTAGACTGTAGAGAAACACATGGCAGCGCTAAAAGTATCAGCTTTTCCTGCACAGAGGAGTAGTGCTATTTCTGTATGGATTTAGCCAACACAACTTTCCATCCACTCCAGCTTTTGAAACAATTAATCTCATGGAAACCAGAGCGGGAAATCCTGCCGGGGAACCAAATGCTTTAAAAATAGTACTTTGGTGAAAGGTCCAATGGCAGTGAAAGCAATGCACCTGACTTTCTGGGCTGTGCTCAGAGAAAGCCTTCTTTAGTTGCAGTGACAGATGTGAATACCTCTATTCTCCTGTATCAAGCCTTCCTTGCCAACTTGAAATCATATTAAGTGCAAAATAGGGGGAAAATCTTTCCTTAACTAGCTTCAGAGATCTGGTTTTCTCCTGGTCCAAAAAGCCCTTTCACTTGTGTTCTCTCAAAAATATTGGCTGCAAACTCAATCATCAGTCTGAAGAAACCCAGTTAGCATGAGCATTTCCCATGATGTCAGTGTCTAAACCCTCTTCAGATACAGAAGGTGCCATTTCTGACAGTCCAGGACTTGATACCAAATCAGCATCTGAATTACCAGTTTCCAGGATCCTGAAAACTTGGGGAGGAGCAAGTGCCAAAACAGTAGTTGGAGACAAGAATGAACCTGGCAGCCAGGGAAGATCCTGAGAAAATGGGAAAGGCAATGTCATCTCCCAGTTTTGGTGGCTGACTCCACAAAGGTCGTACCAACTAGGAAATGTTCAAAATGTGATTGTCTCAACTCATACAATCAACTAAAATCAGCCCATTTGCCAACTTGTGTGTCTGACCTCACGAGATGCTCTTCTGTCACTATCCCCCAGCTCAAGGGCCAAAGACAGGTTGCAAGGATTGAGCCCTGCCACACAGAGGGGAAGAGGAGAAAAGAACCCAAGTGAATTTGGTGGAGGGAGTGAGGAATCAGCAGTGAGCTATTTGGCTGGGATGATGGGAGAGAGGACAGGAGCATGGAAAGTGAGTTATTCAGGAGACAGACTGTAACAGGAGGCAACGGGATGGGCTGTGATTTTACCATTTGTTTCATACTGGCTCTCAAGACAGCCCTGCCTGACACCAGAAAGCACATCCAAGACAAGACGAGTTTCAAATCCAACACATGTGGGTGGCAGAATTTCTTTTACAAAAAGGAAGAAAACCTCTATCATAACCCAGTAAGTAGAAAGAACAACGTTCAATAATACATCTCCTTAATCTTGGTCATAGAATGGCTGAAACATTTTTGCTGAAATTTAAAGCAAATTAATCCGTATGAAGCAGATATTCTCTGGTTGGGGAGTTTCAACCCAAATAGCTACAATTTGGCAAAACTATAAGCAGCTGAAATGAATTATTGTTGCTGGACTATTTTAACAATAGGTGGTGTACCTGCATCACTTACCACACGCACAAATTCTAGTATTGCAGCGACAAAGGCAGAAATGAAGGCTGATACTGTTAATCACTAACACCTAAAGCATTATAAGAAAAGTCAGGGAAAGCAGCTTTTTCCTTGGAGACGCAAGGTGGTAATTTCACCCTTTCTTGCAGAGGAAACACTGGTTGCTGAATTTAAATTCTCGCAGATCAAAAAAACGCCCTCCAGGTGGTTTCTAATCCATGCAGTTAACTGAGCCTGTGAATTTTGAGACCCCCTCAGACAGACAGCATCTCATTTTCCAAGCCTTTTTGAAAAAAACCTAATAAAGATGAAATGAGCAGCATTTTTGTTACCCATTCCAACACAGAAGCCAGGAGTGGAAACATCAGGGGACACTGCTGGGTTGGTAGACAAGTACCGTGGCTTCTCTGCATTAGCAACTTGAAGGTGGAGGCGTGGGTATAGTTTGCATAAAGACGTAGGCAGAGCTGTGCAGAGGAGTGAGGTTAGAGAAGGAGATGATGGAAAGCAGTGGTGCGCAGAGGGAGCACGCGGTGGGTGCAGCAGCCTACCAGTTGGATTGACAGCTGCGTAAAAAGCAATTAGTATGATGTCCTGGATTTTGAATTTAAATTCTTCAACCAAATCCTAGGGGAATATTATAACTGTTACCTAAGCAAGACAGGTGAATTGTGAAAGTAACTTCAAGCACAAAGAACCCTAAAGACTCACTGGGATGGAGGTTTGCAAGGCAGTACCCTTTGGGATCAGACTTGTAGCCAAGCAAAGCAAGACAGTTGTCCTCCCCAAACATCTTGTCAAACTAACAGCAGTCCCCCAAAGCTGCACTCACCAAAAGCTGTGTTCCCAGTTTACCATATTGCATGAGTCCTGTGTAAAATCCAAAGGGAAGCAGATGTGGATGCAGAGCTCTGCTCACACATTCAGCAGAACTTCCCAAAGCTAGCCCAGGCAGGAGGACAGCCCAGTGATCCAGGGGTGTCAGCAGCTTCCCCCTACACTGACTTCTGCTTTGGAAAGGGGGTAGTTGATGCTTCATGGCAAGCTCCAAAAGGGTTTTAGTGATGCCACTGTAAAAATACTTGATTCAGAAGTGGTCATGTTGCCAGAGAAGTTAATGCCATGGAGAACATGATGCATTTTTGGCTGCTCATGGCAAAAAGTACACAGCCAAGCATACAATGAACCTTGAAAACTTGAATCTAAGAGCCCCATAAACACTTGTGTGTACCAAGGAGGTGAAAAGAGGGAGCTCTGTGTCCTACCAGTAGCCACAGGTTCCTTTCCATTGAACTTGCTCTTTAATCAATTACATACTCGCTACCATTTTAAACCCTCTAGGTCACATTTGGCTCTTGTAACATGGCCTTTAATCCACACTATCCTCTTCCAAGCATGAAAGCCATGACTCCACAACAAATGAGCATGGATAAAGTAGAAAGTAAACAAAGCTATTACCGGAAAGGCATGAGACAGACTTTTCTCCTGGAGGCGTGTTCTCATCGATGCTTACATCAAGGTGAAGTGACTTGCCTACCATGGAAGAATAAGTAAGTGACAGAGCAAAACAGAGGGTCAAGGTAACTTGATTCCTAGCAGTGTACTCTAAAAAGGCAATCTATGCTCCCTCCTAATCTAGAGAACCTCGTTTGTAGGACAGCCAGGTTTATCACCAGTTCAATCTCCTTCTCCCACCTCCCTGGAAGGTTGGAGATGCAGCAGAGCCATGTGCTCAGTGCTGAAGGTCGGTGTGAGGATGAGCAGGTATCACCTTTTTTGAGGCTGTTGGTGTTGGCAGGTGATCCCTGCCTGTCCTGCACCCTGATATGGCAGCAGCAGTCACACACTGGGGGATGACAAATGATTTCAAACATAGACTCCCAAAAGCACCACATGTTGTGACAGAGGATCCCTCCAAAGTGAGCCCCCCGGGGAGCCCCCCATGTGCAAGCTTGCACGCTGCCAAAGCAGCCTGCTTTTGGCTTCTACTGAACACCTGTCCCCTGAGAGTATCGTGGACCTGGAGCAGTTTTCTAGCTGTTTTGCTGACCTGCAAAAGATCCTGGAGAGGGTGAGGAGTCCTCCTGCAGCACAGTGCGTGGGTGGGAAGGGATGCGGGACTGCCTGCAGCGGCCAGGGTGGATGCAGTCACCGTCTCCGGGATGTTTTCAGAAGACATCAAGTTCTGCTCTGCAGGGAAAAGAGAGTTGCAGAGAAGTCAGGTCTCTTCCTGAACATACACAGGTACACGGGCACGTGAGGGTAACACTAATGTCTCTGAAGGGAATGGAAATCCTTCAGCCTTGTACTAAATTCTCTTTATTTCCAGATTAATTTTATTTATTGAGGGTCTCTCACAGTTCAGGAGTATACAGAAGAGTTAATTTAATTTACTACAAAGTGCCACACTAGGGTATGAAGTGTTTCATACACAGGCAGGATTAAAAGGTTTCATTGAATTGAAAAAGCTGAGTTACATTTGATTACGTTCAAAGGGGCCAGAAAACAGAAGAATGGGAGGAAAATAACTTTCCATAGGTTGAAAGGAAGTGGAAATTGATGATCTCTCACGGTTAACATACAGCCCCTTATGCTTTCTGAGTGTTAATGTTAAATCAGCTAGACTCCTGCCAACTTATCTCTTGCAAGATCCTTTTAACTACTAAGTTCTTTATTTACACACCTCAGAGTACAAGTGCACTTGAAGTTCACTTCCAGAGTAAAGGGTAAGCCCATCACTTGGCTTTAACTTGCACTGGGAAATACTATATTATCACTGCAGCAAAACATGAGTGTGGGTACACAGCCTTTT
>WEIS01014436.1:0-27787 GCA_013389965.1 Todus mexicanus | reverse complement strand
AGGCGGCCCCGCCCCCCCGGAGCCGCGCCTGACCCAGCGCCTGGCCACGCCCCCTCGGCGCCGCGCAGCCAATCAGCGCCCGCCCTCGAGGGGTGGGGCTTCCTCCTCTTAAAGGGGAAGGAGCGACCCCGGGAGCGGCCCCGGTCCCAGCCCAGGCTGGGCGTGAAGGGATCCGAGCAGCCCTGAGGGGAAGGACTTGGGGGTGCTGGGGGTGAGGAGCTGGAGCTGAGCCGGCCCCGAGCAGCCCCTGGTCCCCTGGGCTGATCCCCAGCAGCGTAGGCAGCAGGGCCAGGGCTTGGGGGATCCTGCCCCTCTGCTGCCAGGGCTCTGGGGAGCCCCCCCTGCAGGGCTGGGCCCAGCTCTGGAGGCCTCAGCCCAGCAGAGACAGGGACCTGAGAGGTGGTGGCTGCCCCATCCCTGTCCCCATTGCAGGGGAGGTTGTTGGGGGCTCTGAGCCACCTGCTCTGGTTGCAGATGGCCCTGCTCCCTGACAAGATGACCTTTGAAGGTCCCTTCCCACCCACACCAGTCCATCCCTCTACGATCCCTCCAAGCTTGCTGGGCTGGGCAGGGAGGGCAGAGCTGCCAGGATTGGCGAGGGCCCGGAGCCTGGTGCGCACTTGCCTGGAGCAGAAGATGCAAAGGGTTCGCTGTCCTTGCAAACATCTTCCCTCTTAATAAAGGAGGCGTTTATTCACCAGAGATCTCACAAGCAGCATTTTAAACAATGTAATTAACTCCCTGCTCCCGCGGGAGGAGTGTCCCAGGGTGGCGTTTTGCTTGTTTGGGTGCCAGCTTCTCTTCAGCGTCTCCCCCTCGCCACATTGCTCGCAGCCCTGTCACACCCCGCGGCCCAGCGCTGGGAAGCTGAAGGTCACGTGCAGTGGCCACACTCCCTGGCCACAGCGACCATCCCAGCACACACCAGTACACCCTCGGTGCCATTCCAGTAGCCCCCGCTAAAATCTGAGCTAAGCGAGCGGCTGGTGTAGCTCGGACACCATCGCGCTCCGGATCTGCTCCAGCGTTTCCTTTCTGTGCCAACCTTCGCTCGCAGCAGCACAATAAAGGGGATCTGTATTCCGGCAGCGATTGTGGGATGAGCGCGGAGTTAATGGCACACGAAATTCGCTGGCCGGTCCCCTGACGGGCCTGGGATCTAATTAATCTCTGGCAAGTTCCCCTGAAATAGAAGCAGCGTGTCCAGCAGCCAAGCTCCGGGAGCTGGAGCCAAGCTGGACGAGGAGACGAGAGGAGGGATGAGCATCACCAGCACCAGGGCAGAGTCACCGCACCAAAGGCTGCAATTCTGCCTCCCTAGAATCATAGAACTCCAGATCAGGTTGGGTGGGAAGGGACTTTTAGGGATCATCTCGTCCAAGCCCCCTGCAAGGAGCAGGGACGTTCATGTTGCTCAATGGGATAATTGTTCTTGACCTTAGAGTGGACTTGCAGAGCTTAGAGGGGGCCGGCAGAGAGCTGGGGAGAGGACTCTGCGCTAGGGAGTGTAGGGATAGGATGAAGGGTGATGGTTTCAGGCTGAGAGAGGGGAGACTTTGATTAGATAGGAGGCTCTGGAGCCTGGTGGCTCTGACAGCTGCTGCAACCATAGAAGTATTTTCCTTTTGGTTGGGAGAGACCTTTAAGTTCATGGAATCCACCCATTGCCCCAGCACTGCCAGGGCACCACTGCCCCGTGTCCCTCAGCACCACATCTCCACGGCTTGGAAACCCCTCCAGGGATCAGGGGGACTCCACCCCTGCCCTGGGCAGCCTGGGACACGCCTGGGCAACCCTTGACAGTGCCCAAGAAATTGTTCCTCAGCTCCAACCTCAACCTCCCCTGGCTGGGGCAACTTGAGGCCAGTTCCTCTTGTCCCATCACTTGGAGACAAGAGGTCTCACCCCCATTGCTGGCTCCAAGCTCCTGAATTTCAGGGAGTTGTGGAGAGCCAGAAGGTCTCCCCTGAGCCTCCTTTGCTCCAGGCTCAACACCCCCAGGTCCCTCAGCCGCTCCTCCCCAGCCTCCTGCTCTAGATCCCTGCCCAGCTCTGTTGCCCTTCTCTGGCCACCCTCCAGCTCCTCGAGGAGCACAAGCTCTGACTCTCACCTTCCCCTGCGGCTGCTTCTCCCCATCGCCCAGAAGCAGCAGCCCCCTGTGCCCAGTCCCGCTCGCAGGTCTCGCTGCTGCTGCGCTGGGGCTGAGGAGGAGACGCAGCCGCAGGTACGAACAAGCGAGCAGTGGGCGTCTGTAACAACCCGTCGCCAAAACAATCCCGTGTCCAAGCTTTTGTTTTACTCCTTTCACCCCAGTTCTGTCCTGGGTTCCAAGAAAGGGAGAAGAGAGGAAACATGTTTAGACGGAAGCCTCCCCGCAGCCGGTGTTTACACGCTGCGCTCCTGGACCCGCCTGGCTTCGGAAAAAACAAAGCGTGTGGCAGCCTCCCGGGAGCTGGATTCGACAAAAGCTCGGCTGCCAACTTGGCTGCTCTCATTTATTCCTGGCGGCTCTTTCAGAGCAGTGCCCGACAGCCATGGGAAACGCTCCGTGCACGGAGCACAGCGAGAGCCGCCTGCGCGTAGCCAGCTGGGACACGACCGTCCAAGGCTGTACGTCAGGTCAGAAGTGGGTGTTGAAACAAGGGCTGCTGCCTACTGCCAGGCGAGCCAACAGAACAGGCTGTGCCCTGTGCTCACCACCGATTAAAACACATCCCGGGGGAAGATAAGACCCCAAAGGAAGGGAATCGGCTTTGGCGAGCTCAGGCTGCGGGGGATGTCGCAGGCGGAGCAGCTCCTGCGCTTGCCGGAGAGTCGCTCCTTGAATTTTCACAGGTGTCTGGGACAGTAGTTGCCGTTCGGCTCATCGTCCATGGGAGCTGGAGGGGAACCACAGGGGTTGTTTCATTCAGGTGGGCTCTTAAGCCGCCCGGCTGGGAACACCAGTAACCCTCTGCCTGGCCCTGGGGCTGCGCCGAGCCAAACAGCCCCGTCGATTTGGTCCCAGAGATAAAGCCCCACCATGACAACGGGCAGTGGGAGGACAGACAAACAGGGGGGATAAAGAGAAGCGATAAGGAGCCTAGAGGAATGTAAAGATCAAAAGGAACGTAAGCGGCCCTGAGAGGCTTCGTGCCCCGGCAGAACAGAGCAGCCAGGCGGTGACCGGGCTCTGCAGAGTTTAACGACGGATTCATCTGCAGTGAGAGCGAGAGAAACGGGTGTCTCTGTGGGAACGTGTGGGGTGCGGATCCATCCGGAGCCCAGCAGGGCTGCGGGAAGGGCTTGGGAGAGCCAGGCCCCATTCTGAGGAAAACATCTCAAGTAGCTGTTTGTCCTTAGCGCGCCTTCCTCCACCTGCGCTGGCTGGATACGCTGGAAAGCGGAGCTCCAAGGCAACGCCGGCCGCAGTTTCCAAAGCTCCGGTGGTGGAGCCGGTAGCGAAGGGGAAGCTCTTGCTGTGGCTGATGCCTGAGCTTGGACCAGCAGCAGCTCGGAGCCTTGTTTAGGCTCAAATGGATCAACAGTGAAACAGGAGCCCCTTGACCTTCAGGAGCTCCCTCCCACTGTGTCTCCTCTGGAGGGCTCCTGTCAGCGCAGGATTGATCCTTGGCTCCTTTTTCGGTTGATGAGGAGCAAACCAAGCAGGGCCCCGGGTTAGCAACCATCCCGGCACGGATCCGCAATGGGATAACAGCAACCGCGGCGTCTCACGCGAGGATCCTGAAGAGCAGCCAGAGGAAGCCCACACAGCTCCCCAGGCTGCACCAAATACCTTCCTTATCTCTGCCACGCTTTGTCTGCTCTCCACTTGGGCTGGGCTGGCCAGCGGCGGGGCTGGAGATCCTGCCTTCTGCTGAGAGAGCCGCGGAACCTGCGGCAGCACAACCAGGGGCAGCTCGGGGTTCACAGGAGGAGTGAGACCAGAGGATGAGGAGGCGGCCGAGGGACGCACAACTCCCCGTGGGGGGTGATGCAGGGAGAAGGGGAGCGCCTGGGGTGAGCCTCGAGGCTGGCACGAGGCTGGCAGCTCGCCCCGGCGCTGCCCAGCACCTGCACCCGCAGATTTCATCGTAATCCTGCAAAATAAACCTTCCGCCGGCGCTCACTGCTCCCTCGTGGATGCCGGGTGATGGTAAACGGGGTGTGAATTTCCTGAGAACGGGATCCCGCTCTGGAAAGCGGCTTTGGCTCGCGCCAGGCGGCAATCCGCACACAAATCCGGGAGCTGATGGAGCCGTGGAGCAGAGGCCTCGGCACTCAGAGCAATCCTGGGAGGTGTCCTAATTCCTGTGCCTCCCCGCGGCCCGCTGGACAAAGCCAGCAGGCAGCGAGAGGCTGCCTGAAATACCTGCCCGAGCGGTTCAGCAGCCGCGTAACGCGAGCCTGCCGCCCTCGGTGCTGCCAGGGCTATTCAAGGGTGGGTTTTCTCAAAGTCCTGTCGCGTCAAGAGAGAGGAAAAAGAAATCACTGTGGGTCAGAGCATCTGAACAGCCTGAGAACCGCTCTGAAAGGAGTCCTGTCCTCTGCCCCCTTCACGTGCTTTGGTGCGTGCCAAGCGCCACTCAGAGCAGACACCAGACGCTGCCTCGCAGTCGAGAGCTCCTCCAGCACCGCCGGCAGGGCGAGGCCACCCCAGGAGAGCATCTGCACCTCAGAGCATCGCTGGCTCTTTCCCTGGCTACATGGGCAACCTCTGCTCCTAGACTCGCTGCTAAATCCAGGGTTTATTTCAGCCAGTGATTCTCCAGCCCTGCTGAGCAGAGTCAGGCTTTGTCTCTCCTGGATTTTGCGGTTGGAGCGAGCCTGTTTGCTCAGTTACTCAGGCTGAGTGAGCAATCCGAGGTGAAACCCCATCGATAAAATAACCAGCTAAGAGGGCACCTTCCCTTTTCAAATTGCTCCTTGCACACAGCACCCCCAGCTGCTCGGATCCCTTCGTCCCCAGCCTGGGCTGGGACCGGGGGTTGCCCCAGGGGCAGGACTTTGCACAGATTCTTGCTCTGGTTTGTGCCCTGTTTGCACGCTCAGGCCTGGATGAAAACTCAAGTGTCCTTTCGGAGTGCCCTCAGCCAGCCGGGCTGGCCAGGCTCCTCCAGAACCCCTCAGTGACACCCGTCCCTGTCACGCCAAGTCCCGCTGCTCGGACGTTTGCAGGGATGTTTGTGCTCACACTAATAAAGCTGCTGCCTTAACGGGTCCTCAGAAGCGAGTCCCGGGCTGCCTGTGCCGGCTCCCAGCTGCTGTGTAACTTCACGTGTTTGTTGTTCGTGATCACGAAGGAAAGAAAACGACTCGCGTTTGAAAGGAGAACTCAAATCCTGGAGCACGAGACTCCAGCGTCGGGAGGGGAGAAGCCTGTTGCCAGGCCACCCTAATCCCAGCACTTTCCTCCTCTGCATTTAGCATTCCTGCTAATGGAATTTGCGCCGCGGCTAATGCCGATTAACATTTCACCGCGGGTATTTCGCAGAACCCTCTCTCCAGCTGTGGCAGGGACTGGAAAACCCGCCGTTCATACTGGTTTGGTCACTGGTTAACGTGTGATTTCCCAGCTCCTGCCAACCAAAGGCACCCAGAATAGAACCTGCTCTGTTTAACTGATCCCAACACGGATCAGTTCCCGCAGGCAGGAATGGTCCTTTCCCCATAAACCTGCTCCAGGATAACTGGACCCGGATCGCAGGCTACCCCTGGGCTGGGAGGGCGGCAGTGGGCGACTGCGACGGAGCAGAAGCGCGGACACGAGTGAGCGCGGGCGGCGCTTCTTAGCGAGGGAGGGCTGGTAACCGCCGGCCCAGAAATAAACCAGCTAATTTTACACCTGCGCCCATTCTTCCGCGCTGGGAATTCAGCGCAGGGAGACCGACCGCGGCCTAAAATTAGAGCGGGTCGCAGACACGAGCTGCAACGCGGCAAAAGTAGCAACGCGCCAGTGGCTGCCACGTCCTCGCCCCGACGCTCCAGCCTCTTGCCACTCAGGCTCAGAAGGAAAATACCAGACACCGCTCAGGGGCACCTACAGCGTTGGGTTACACGGCTCGGGCAGCGCCGCACAAACACGGCACCGGCAAAAACCCATCCCCAGCTTTCTGCCAGACCCCTTGAAGCCCTGCAAGGCCCCCAGAAGGTCTGCGCGGAGCCTTCTCCTCTCCAGGCTGACCCCCCCCAGCTCTCCCAGCCTTTCTTCACAGGTCACCTCCCAGTGCAGCAGCTTCTCCAGCTGCTGAGCCCCGTCCCCTCCTCAGCCCGCGACGGCGCTCGGTGCCCAAGGGACAGGTCAAGCCTCGGCTGCTGCCTCCTGCAGACCTGCCGGGCAGGCTTCTGGCGCTCTGGGCTGCCCAGCGCTGCTGCTCCGATGCCGGCTGAGCTCTGAGGGACCCCAGGACAGCAGAGCTGCAGGGTGGGCACGGCGCCGTGCTGAGTTTCAAGGCATTCCCCCTTTTCCCTGTTCACTGCCTGGATTGTCCTGCGTACATCAGCGATGGGGTGTGAGCCCCCCCGGCACCCCAGGAGGGAGGGATGCCACGAGTGCTGCGCAGAGCTCCTGCTCATTGCCCGTCCTGCCACCCTGATCCTGCCACCAGCCCAGCCCAGCCCAGGGCTGGTATCTCCACCACGCCCAAACCAGCGCCACGGGGCTGCCCTGACCCACGTGAACCTCCGAGCCTCCGCTTGAACCCGGCTCAGGCGGAGGTGACGCTTCTCCAGTGAATGACTTGCTCGGCCCTTCCTCTCGTGCTTCTTGGTCCGTGGCTCTCAGCAATTAGCCCTTGGGAGCGGCTGAGGAGCAGTTTCTCCTGTTCGTTCTCTCTCATGGGAGTTTCACATCAGCAGCCCTTCCCCGTCATTTGCTCTGATGCGTCTCCCTGCCCCGGCTGAACCCGCGCGGCAGCCGCAGCCTCACCTGCCCACGCGTCAGCGCGGGTACAGCTCTGGTCCTGCCGGGAAGCCGACATCGGCGTGGGTGCAAAGGGTGCGCAGAGCTCGAGGTCCGTCTCTTCCCTGCCACCAGCGAGGGACCCTCTGCTTTCTAGAGGTGGCTCTTCTCCCCTTCACGCAGCAGAGGTACCTCTGCTGCCCAAATAATATCTACGAAACAGACGCAGCTGTAGCGTTACTGGGGTGGTTTTTTCATCCTCTGGAGGTACATAAAAACTAATTTTGGTTAAGAACTGCCGTGGCCCAAAGCACCTGGGATTTTATCTTTTCTTTAAATGAGGGAAAACTCGAATACCCCCAGGATGATCCCAGGCTGGTGCCTGAGTCACTCCTCTGAGCAGCTGAGCTGATGGTCAGCCTGGAGAGGAGAAGGCTCCGCACAGACCTTCTGGGGGCCTTGCAGGGCTTCAAGGGGCCTGGCAGAAAGATGGGGACAGACTTTGGAGCAGGGCCTGTGGGGACAGGACAAGGGGGATGGGTTGGGACTGACAGAGGGAGATTGAGAGTGGAGAGAAGGGAGAACTTGTTGGTGCTGAGGGTGGGGAGAGCCTGGCCCAGGTTGCCCCGAGAGGGGGTGGCTGCCCCATCCCTGTCCCCATTGCAGGGGAGGCTGTTGGGGGCTCTGAGCAACCTGCTCTGGTTGCAGACGGCCCTGCTCCCTGCAGGGACAGGGTTGGACCAGGGGAGCTTTCAAGGTCCCTTCCCACCCAAACATTCCATGATTCCCCACCGGAGCCCAGCCCGGCAGTGCCCGCAGTGTTCTGGCTCTGCTGCCAGGGCAGCCTCCCCGCAGAGCTGCGCCGCGTTATCAGCCGGACGCTGCTGCAGCTGCAATCGCAGCTTTTGTTTTTTAATTGGGTGGAGAGTGGAAACCCGGCGTCCCCTTTCCGTACAAACAAGAGGGATCCAGGGGCCCAGCTCTCTGAATCAGACTAATGAAGCTCTTGCCTCTCTTTCATCTCTTCTCTTCATTGCCGAGTTCTCCATGGAAACCGGCTGAGCATCGTCCTGCACTGAGTTTATCAGAGCTGGGGCCGATCGGAAAGTCTGTGCCCATCTTTCTGCCAGGCCCCTTGAAGCCCTGCAAGGCCCCCAGAAGGTCTGCGCGGAGCCTTCTCTTCTCCAGGCTGAACCCCCCCAGCTCTCCCAGCCTGGCCTCCCAGCAGAGGGGTTCCAGCCCCCCCAGCATTGCTGGGGCCTCCTCTGGCCCCGCTCCACCCAGCCAAAGCCACGCTCCTTGTCCCTCGGGGTGCCCACAGGAGCTGTCGCCAGCCCAGGAGCCGAAGCAGATGAGCTGCACCAGCTCCCAGGCGCAGCTTCCCTGCTCCAGCTGTGCCCAGACCTCCTGAACCTCCCTGGAGCCCCTTCCTCACTCTCTGGCTTCCTCCAGGGAATCGCCCCCGAACCCCCCAGGCTTTGGGAGGCTCCTGGCCGCACCATCTGCCTGCTCCCTGGGGCCAGCGGCTGAATCCAGCCCCCAGAATCCAGGTGGGAGACGGCCCATGGGGGAGCGGGGAGGGCAGCTGCCAGGGCAGGGCTGCGAGGCCCCAGCCGCAGCGTGCCCGGCCCAAACCATCTCCCTGCCCACACCAAAGCTTTGGGCAGCGTCACGAGGCAAAGGGACGGTCAGGAAAGGCCTGCGCGGGCACGTCCGGGCGCTGGGCGCCTCCGGGGAGCTGGTGCAGGGCTCCGGGGTGCACCCGAGAGCTCCAGCACCATGGAGGTAGAACAAGGACGAGGTTTTGCTTCCCAGAGGACAACTGGAGGCTGCACAAGAGGGAAAACATCTCTGCTTCTCTGCTGGTCCGGCACCACCAGGATCCCCAGACAGGGACGTACAAGAGCTGCTGCGTATCGCCAAACGAAAGCACCGTGGGGAAGGAGGGTTGGTCTTGGCCCCCGCGCTCTGCGCAGGACACCCAGGCTTTGAGCTCTGGGGGCTCCAGGACACGTGGAGGAAGGAGGGAAGGGTGAGGGCAGGAGCAGAGGGTGTGCGCCCATCCTTCTCCAGCTCCTCGAGCTGACCCCAGGGCAGTGAGGACACCCCCCGGGGAGGGGGAAGCGCTGCCCGGGTGGCTGAGCTGCTCCTGAAAGGCAGCTTGAAAGAATAAACTAATTAGCCGAGCAGCCTTTGTTTCTGGATTTANAGCAGAGCCCGACCCCCCCTGGCTCCAAGCTCCTGAATTTGAGGGAGTTGTGGAGAGCCAGAAGGTCTCCCCTGAGCCTCCTTTGCTCCAGGCTCAACACCCCCAGGTCCCTCAGCCGCTCCTCCCCAGCCTCCTGCTCTAGCCCCTTGCCCAGCTCCGTTGCCCATGTCACTAATTCCTCTGTGTTACTAATTAACAGGAGGGAGCCGAGCGCGGCTTCGGCGTAATCCTGGGTGGCATTAGAGCACGTGCAGAGCCCAGCGAGCGCCTGTGTGCCAAAGCCTGTTGCAGTTAATCGCAAGCCGCACGTAGACTTAATGGACTTTGGCTCAGGCCCCGCGGCGGCACCCAGCAGCTCTTTACTACCTGGGGTAAGCTCCTTATCTTCCGCGTGGAGACAACGTGGGCACCTCGGGCACCTTCCCTCGTGGCGGAGCTGAGCCCTCGCTCGCTGGCACAGCCCCACGGTCACGGGCAGCCAGAGCGGAGCGATGCCACCCTGTGATAGAGCAGAACCTGCAGTGGTGCTGCTCAGCCGCCCCACCGCGGCACAGCCGCCCCGAGGAGGGCACACGGTGCCTCCAGCACAGCCCGAAGCACCGCGGCCCCACAGGACACCAGGGGGGTGTTTGTGGGGGCAGCTCGCGCTCACCTGTAGGGATGCCGTGGCTGAGTGCGGGCAGAGGCGCGGGGAGGACTCTGCTGCCTCCTCTCCTCTCCCGTCCATCCCCCGGAGTCAGGGCGAGGGCTGAGGCGGCCGAGCCGGTGCGGTGAGGCTGGAGGAGCAGCAGGATCTCATCTGACAAGAGCTGCTGTGCTGAGCGGACGAAGCGAGGACGCACCCAGCCCCCCGCACCCCCGGCGCAGGAAATCACCCTGGGATTGGAGCAAAGGAAGGAAAAAGGCGAAACAAGGCGTGGGGCAGGACACGCGGCTGGAAGGCCGGCGGCTGGGCAGTGCCACCTCCCAGGAGCAGGGCCGGGGGCACCCCGAGAGGTGCAGTTCACTGGACATTGGGGTACCGGCGCAGCTCCGCTCACCCCTGCCCTTACCCCGCTCAGAGGAGACTCTGCTAAGGAGGGAGGTGAATCTCACCGGTACCCACCGAGGGAGCACCACAAGATCCGGATCAGCCTCGGGTACAAACGCTGCTCTAGGAGCGCGCTGGCAGCAGAAGGTTGTTGTTTTCCCTCCTGGGGCAGTTTGGCAAAAGATAAACTCGTTGTTCAGACACCGAACACAACCGTGGCTCTTTCTGGGTAGTGGCCATGCCAAATAACGAGCCGTAGCTAATTAGCCTCACAAAGATGTTCATTAAACGCTGAGAGGAACACGCAGGCAGCGAGCAGAGCGGGCGGCTTCTCACACCCACCTGCACTTCCCAGTGAGCTCTGGGGCTTCCAAGGGAACCACGTCCCCATTTGCTTCCCCAATTCCTCCATCCCAGGCCCTGCAGCTGCTCCGGCTCTGCCTCGGTTCCCTCAGCAACTGCCTCTCCCACCCCTGCTCAACCTTGTTCTCGCCCATTTGAGAAGAGCTTCCCCCTGTGCTCCCGGAGCCCATCCCGCAGCCAGCGCCGCCCCGCACAGAACAATCCGCCTCGAAGCGTTTGTGCTTCGGTGCAGAAGGGCAGGGGGAAGAGGGTGGGACGGAACCCGGATCGATTCTTGTCCAGGTCAACCTCAGGAGACAACCACCGTGACTTTGAGTCACCGACACCTCCCCTGTGCCCAGGTTGGTCCATTCCCACCTTCACCCACCAGTAGGTGCTCTGGGGAGGGTGCTCAGGACCCTCCAGGCCAGCACAGCAGCACAGCTGGTTCCTCAGGAAGGTGGAACCATCACAGTTCACACTCACCAGCAGCAGCCCAGCCCGTGGGCAGCAGTTCCCAGCTCCTGTGGGTTCCTGCAATAAGAGCTGGGACTAAATCCTGGTATTTTGCCGAGAAATAGCAGCTTCTCAGCCCATGACACAGCACGTTTCATAGATGGGACTGGAAGGCTCATCATCATCCCGCTGTGGCCCCAAAGAGCCCTGCTCGCCCGGCCAAGCCACTGCAGGACACAGCAGGGGACTGGTGCTTCACTGTCCACAGGAGGGACTCTAGACCCTGTCCCACAGACACAGACCAAGGGGGAAGCATTTGCCACCTGCTGTGCTGGACAGCCCAAGTTCCCTCAATGCCGGGCTGGGGAATTGGCTTCTGAGCGCTGCAGAGTTCACAAAGAAAGGAGTTGCTCTAGAATTGACCTAAATGAGCTGTGACAGAAGAGTTTCTTAACAGGCCTGAGGGCAGGAGTGGAACAGGAGGTGGCTGCCAGAGCTGAGAAGGTTGGAACAGCGAGTTCCCAACTTCAGACCAGGACACAGGGAGAAGAAACAAGAGCCAGGCGGGACACGGACTCACCCGAGAGTCTAGGTGAGGTATCACACAGCTCAGAGCCAATCCCAAGAGGGGCTGTCCCAGAAGCGCACAAGCTTGCAGGGAACGTGCAGCCCCAAGAGAAGCTTGACACACCTGACAATGAAAGGTCAAAGCCACAAATGCGCCTGTGAAGGTGACGCAGGGGAGGCACCTGGCGGTGCCAGGCCCTCCTTCCTGTCACCGTCACTTCACACTCCTCCTACAACCATTCCTTCACCATTTATCCTCTCATCTTTCGCCACAGCTCTTCTCGCAGCAGCGTTGAGACAAGAATCGGGAGCATGAGGAATTTCAGCAGCTCCCAGGAAACCGTCTGGAGCAGCAGCCTGAGCAGGGCAGCTGCCAGCACAGCTCCCGCGCCCTCCAGTTCCCAGCACACCTCACCAGGTGGGAGGCTCCAAGTCACCATTTCAGATGCTACAATACCAAAAAAACCTGAATTAGAGCAGAAAAGTCATTGAGAGACGCTGGGCAAAGTGCTCTCAGGGCTTTAAGAACAAGCCTTTGAAGAGCTCTGCAACAGATGCAGTGAAACTGCAGCATCACTACTCACCGACTATATAACAGTCCCAGGCAAAAAGAATCCCCTTCCCCACCACTGGAACTGGGTGCGTGGCTTTAACTACCCTCAGAATTCCAAAGAAACACAGCAGCTCCGGGTTAATGTTGCAGGATTTTATGCTACACTTAATACACTCAGATCATCTGTGACACTGCCAGAAGGTAGCAGCTGATGCGAGCACAAATATTAGAAACAACAGGTGAAATTAAAAAAGTTTATTTGAAGGTTTGTAAAACAGCTCCGAGAGAGACACCAACGTTTCCAAGACACTACGAGAGGACAACACGTTTTCCTACCGTTAGAATATAAAAAGTCACAGTCCTTCAGCTACCTCAATACAAGCACACGGTTACGGACCACACGTTTTACCTCCAACACCGAGCGAGTAAATGGGTTTGAAGTCAGACAATCAATAGCACCAAGAGCAGGCAACGCAGCCCAGGGCAGCGCCGGGCGTCACTACGCGAGGAAGCAGGTTACGAAGCAAATCTGAACGTCAACACAGACCCGCGAGCGCCGACGAGCTCAGGCAGCCAAACACCAGAACGAGATTCTTTGTACATTCCACTGATGCAACCACAGCAGCAACGCCAGAAACACCAAGGAGCTCCCGTCGAGCTCCGCTTCGGGACAAGAAATCTTCGGGACTTTAGAGATGCCGGTTCCGTCTTCAACACGCAACTTCATTCACGTTACGCTGACATCGTTTGTGCGAGAGAGACATGTGCAAGAGAGGTGAAGAATGGGATGGGAAGTGGACAGTGCTACACGGACCCGACGATCGCGCGGGGGGCGAGCAGCGCGGCATTATACTGCTTTCCGATGATACTCCGGAGGGGCTACTTCATAGTCACTGGCGCTAAACAAGGCGGAGGAATTCTTTGCTAAATACCTAGGGAAAAATAATGAAAAAGATTTAAGTTACCCTCTTAGAATCACAGAAGCATTTCGGTTGGAAAAGACCTTTAAGATCAAGTCCGACTGGTAACCCAGAGCCACCGAAATCTCCGTTGTGGTGAACTGTTAAATGCTTGAGACCTTAGGACATGATTTCAAGAGTAGAAATATGTACCTAGTAAAAAGCCAACTGTGTGAAGCAATTAAAGATTTGACAGCTCAGGCCAAAAAAAAGAAGAGTCAATTCCAAACAAGCTGTCAAGCCACTCAGGCTCCAAGCGAGCAGAGGGAGGTGCAGATGGACGGGGGAGCAGCTCAGCTGCTGTACCAAGGATCGAGCTCCTACTGGTTGTACTCAAAGGGGTAAGCACAAGGAGGAGACGCTGAAGTTCTGCCTGCACAAATACAGAGCGTAAACGGCCAATCACTGCTGGATGGAGCAGAAGCAGCAATGCTCAGCTAAATGCAGTAGCAGAAGACAAGTGTCAGGTGCCATCGCTTCTCCTGGAATGGATTTGGGGATCCGTGGTCAATGCACCAGCTTCACATTCCCACCCAGCCAGCTGGAAACTCTTCAGCTCTTCCCTGTACCTCACACTGACCCAGAAGACCACGATCACATTGAGACTCCGGGACTATCCCACGGCACGTTTGCCCTGGACATCAAGCTGATCATTTCCAGCTCTACTGCAGAGCTGTCTGGGATTTGGCATGAAAATCTTGTATTACTATTATTTAGGATGAAAATCTCCATCCTAAATAGAACCTGTTGACAGCACCATGGGATACTAAGCGACTGAAGCTACCGTGACAGCCTGTCCCAGAAATAACATCAGCAAGGTCCATCGGTTTTTAACGTTTGCTCAATTGTTGTTGAGTAACTGTTGTGTAATTTAATAGCTTGCTGTAGCGGTCATCTGCTTTTTATAGCAACGACAAATAAAGCCTTCAGCATTTATTTTGAAACAAGTACCAGTTTCAATAGATACGTAAACACGTGTCTAACCAGCAATAAGCTCAGGGTCGCTGGAGAGACGTTAGAACCCGTCTGGCACTGGAGAGAAGTTAGAACCCGTCTAACTTGTGTTGCTGCAAAGCAGAGTCTGAGGAAGCTGCACCGTGATCTCCGGAGATCACACCGCCCAGGCCTGAGATAATGTGTGTGTTGTACAGTGACAGGTCACTGAGGACAGGCCACGCTACAGCTGCCTGTGTTTACTTTCTGCTGGAAAGACAAGCACTTACTTTAAGAAGTCATGCAAGTAGTTTAACAGCAGAGCCAGACTCTTCTCGTCAAGAGGAGTGTAGGCAAGCATCGCTCCAATCCGGACTGTTTCAAAGGAAGTGGCACTTGTTAGTTATAAACAGTTTAACAAGTGTTTAACTACAGCCTAAAGCCTCACAGCAGCACAGAAACCAGCCCAGGAATATATTCCAATATACACAAGCTCGTCTAAATTAACTAGACTTGGAAATCCATTTCCAACTCAAATCCCCCAATGGCTCCAAACATTTCAGGTACGTGGAGCAAAGAATAAACCCACGCGTTGCACAATTGCTTGTCAACTCTCTGCAGCTGACACCTAACTGAGACCCAAGACAGGCAAAGGAAGCGTTTCAACGCCTCTAACTGCTCTTCTTTCACCTCTGGGGGTCATACTCACCAAACAACCTCAGCAGGTGTGGGGCACCATAGACTTGAGACATTGGAGCATCGGGGTGATCTGCCAAAATTTCGGCATACTGAGGCCTCTCAAACTTGTACAGCAGTTGAGTTCCCAGCATGACGTTGAAGTATTCTTTAATTCCAGCCACAACTTCATTGACCGCGTACTCCCTGGGGAGCAGAGAAAACACTGCAAGTCTCGTCCCAGCGACTGGGTGGACATGAGATGGGACTCGGCCTGGGGAGCCCATCAAAATCATAAAGGTCATCTACAAGCCTCCAGAATTTAAGGAAATTTGTCTGGAGACCTTAAAATGTAGAGCCACAGGGGGTGATGCATTTTGAGACCTCCTTTAGAAACAGATTGTTCTGAACAGAATAAGAATTCAGGCAAACCTTGCCTCTAGTTATCCGCTCCAAGAAGTAACTCATGGGGAAGTCCTTCTGAAGCACCAGTATCGACAAGGGCACTGGCCAGCTCTTCTGTTCCCAAAAGTCAACCCCAACTCACCCCAGTTTAACAGTATACTACTACTCTTAAGTCCTCAGACTGAAGCTGTGCTGAACAGAAGGGGACAGCCAGCCAAGGTTTCAGGTGGCTGACCCTTTCTAACTAGGTCTCAAACTCCTCCAACTTCCCAATTAACTGAAGAGGAACTGTAGGAATTCGCCGTGACGCTGCCCATCTGAGCAGCACAACCCTCACTCCACCCTGCAAACAAATTTAGAACAGACATCAGGACAATTACATAAAAGAACATCAGAACACCCTGACAAGTCAGCAACGCGCTTCCTCTTGAATGAAGGAAAATAACTTCACAATTTTAGTTTCCCTCCCTGCGAACCAGGAAAGCTGCGTGAGAACAAACACACCTTGTTTGTTGTCAGGGCTGGACTGCCGGGATAATTAAATGAGAATCTTCAAAGCTGTCACCTCAGAGTAATTAGCTTTGCCCATCTGATTCTTCTACAAGTCATTGTCAGCCTCCCTGTCCCCCGCCCTTCTACCTCCTGACAGAGCCCAGCTGCACAGGAACGCTTTGTTCACAGCGAAGCGGCTTTTGGGTCATTTGTTCAGCTCACACAGGCAAAAGCTTCAGAATTTATGCACTCCAGAGAGGAAGCCTGAGCTGGAACGAAGGGGTGGAGAACTTTGCTTGGCTTTGATCAGCTTCCTCTAGGAAAGGGCTTGGGGAAAGTGGGGGAGGTAGAAATAACACCCAGAGAGCAGCGCTGCGTTCTTGAGCTGCCTCCTCAGAGATTTCTGAGCTCCTCCATCACCTTGCTCTTGGAACACAAAGCTGGACACAGGGCTGGGACATGTTTAACAACCTGACTACATTTTTCCATGCAATACAAGTCCAACAACAACAGCAGCAGCAGCATTTGAGATCTGCAATGACCACTTACTTGTTATCAGTATTTCCTCGCGATTTTTTGTAGTTTGCGTAATCCTCTAAAATGGAGTCAACGTTCTTCTTGGCAGGAAGATAGAAGAGCTGCACGAGAAGCAAAACCAAAAGACAAGTTGTCTAATCGACGCAGGTTCTTCCAGCAACCCGGCACTACTACTGCTGTGAAGCAAACACAGCACCTGCCAAAGTTCCACAGGCTCTCAGAGCGACAGCAGAGCTTATGGAACAGGAGACAAAGATTCCCAGCCATGATTCCTCAAGCAGTAACTTCCATCTGTAATATCACTCCCAGATCATCTGTACCCACAGACACGAGTTCCGTTGGACATGGCAATGCTCAGCACAGCAAACTCATACTTGGGGTTTTCCTCGAGGCACAAGCCCCTGTTCACTTCTCTATTTCCTTCCACAAGAGCACTACAGTCTGAAGACATCTGGGGAAAAAGCCACCCTAATTCTCCAGGATTGGAGTCAGTAACACTTAGCAGGGCTTGAGCACCTTTACTGCTCATTTACTGCAAGCGCAAGATTTGCTTTCACCAAGACCAATCAGCCTTACCCACACAGGACCTGACCGAGAGTTTTACATGTCTGGGATTGCAAGAAGGAAGAGAGCACCTCAAAGCAGCTGTGAGTTAGAGCCAGCAATCACAGCCTATCAAACCATAATAGTTTTCTTCAGTAGTATTTTCTATGCTTTGTTCTGACTGTAGTAGTGATTTCATACAGGAAAAAAAGTCACGATTCATTAATATGCCCTAAGTTCCTGAAAATATTTCACGCTTTTTAACTGGAAAGCAAAGTTTGATTTACTGTATCAGGAAGCTCTAGATGGATCCAGCCTAGCAGAAGTTAAGAACCACAACTCTGACCGACAACAGCTTCTGTCAGAGCTGCAGGACAACTTAAGGTACTTGGGAACCTGGCAGCAAGCAACACGTAAACAAGGCAGGGAGGAGCTGAGGTAGAACAGGCATCACGTGTCATGCTCCTACAGACCAACTCTCCACCACCTAGAACTGCTCAAACCACACAAGCAGGCCAAACGTGCAGAGTTAACACAACACCTGAGCTTAAATAAGTTTAAATTAGTTGCCTTTTTAGCTTGTGCTTGATTAGACCAAGTCTGGCCTACAAATTGACAGGCAGCTCTGCTGAGCCACAGTCCTCCTCACAGGTGAGTTTCGGTTGAAATCAGCTGGAATGAGGACCCTCAGTAAGCCACCGGGCTGCTGTCAGGCTCCACAAGTGCTGGCACTAGTGCACTCGAGGAGGAGGTGAAGTTCTAGTTTTAGTGTCCTCACCTGTACACGGCCTGGTTGTTCTTTTGACAAGTTACCTGCTTCTGCCGGGTGATCAAGTCCCAGTCATCTACCAGCCACGGCTTCAGCTCTTCGGGGATTTTCACTTTTACTTCAACTCTGTTCATAAATGTTTCTTCCTGAAAAAAGCGAAGCCAGGCTAATTACTTTCAGACAACTGTCCAAGCTGAGAGTCACCCACACTCCTCGTGTTCACAACTGAAACACCCCACTGGGCTGAGTTACTACAGAAATTCTTGGGAGGATCCCCAGGGAACAAGGAAACAGCTTCAATTTCTCAAGGCCACTTGGGAACGTTAGTTTTGCCAGTTGCACCATTTCACTGCAGGACAAAGTATCACCACCAGCACGTCCCAGCGGAGCAACCCTCCTGTTTGCTATGAGAAGTAGTCTGAAATACGTACGCTTTCAACTGTTGGGTCTACTCGAGCCCTCTTCTTCCTCGGAGGCTGGGGAGTCTCACTGGTGCTGCTCCCTTCTCCAATTCCTGGAGCTGTACAGAACAGACATTAGGCTGCTTGAGAAATCCAGCAAGTCAGTAAGAAGTACCAGTGAATAAAGATCTAGAAGGATTTAAAAGAAAGACTGATTTCTCTCCGGTCACTTCTTTGTTTTAAATGTTACTTGTTTTCTGGGAGTCCCACATAATTTGTGACAGTTTAAACTGCCGTATTTAGACTAAGCTGAAGATGGAGGTTTCTGCAGTAAAACCAAACCAATACATCAGCATCTGTAACGTTCTTCAGAAGAGATTTTGGAGCCAGCAGCTCAGCCTTGCAGATGTCACATCTCCATCTCAATATGAAAACACAAGTTCGACTTACAAAATCATTTCAACAGACTCATGGAGAAATCACTTTGCTTCTAATTTGCAAGAGGTCAAAAATCTGGACAGGCCAAAACAAGTAGTTTGGGTACAAACCAGAAAAATACAATTCCTCCTGACCAAGAGGAAGAGACATCTGAAGTCCACGAGGAACAACACAAGGTGCCACAGGAAGGAAAGTTAGTTGAGGCTGATTTAAGGTCTTACTCCAGCTAAGAATCCTTCACTAGGGATACCCAGTTACATACAAAATAGAGACATACTTACTTTTCTGTTTGTTCTTTTTTGTTTTCCTGCAAGAAGAACACAAATGATTGCAAACATAAAGATAGCGGCACTTAAAGAATCCAAAGTAGAAAGCCAGAAATTGTCCACCGAGTTCAGAGCAATGAGAAAACCCTCCACGGCCTACAGAGTACTGAGGTAAACGCACACAAAAGAAACGTCAGATGTGAGTTAGCACCATAGTTATGACACAAGATTTTTCATGTGCCAGGTTATAATTCATTTTTGGGGGGGAAATCACTAAACTTAAGCCTACAAAACCCTGCAAGACATGCCAAGAACATGTACAGATCTAAAAACATGTGAAGCTGCATGGGCCACCTACCATCCATCACCAGCTTTCAGGGGAGATCACGATTACCCTTGCCACTTATTAGGAACACCTGGAATTGTGCTAAACAGCTCTGACCCTAATATTTATCTTCTGAATGCTTCTCACAACAATTACTGCTTCTAATTAACGCACTTCTTTATAAAGTCTGTATCCCTAGCCATTTGTTTTAGTCCAAATGAAGAGCAGTACTTCAAAAATGTTAGACACCTGAAATACAACACACACAACGTGAATAGTCCAACAGGACAAGACTATCAGTGACGATTAAACTGTCCTACAGGTGTTTATTACCTGAACTCTGTATATTTACTAACCATTTTCAGAAAGTTTGAGTTACAGTACTACTCGTCGTGTTTCGATTTTCTCACTATTAACAGGATCCCAGTCAAGCCTCTCAAAAAAATCGCAGGTTGTGTGGGTAAAACTCTTTACCAGTAAAAGATTATTTCCTTGGAAATTCACCACTCTCTCAAGTGACTCTTGCATTCAGGGTTTATCTGGGTTCAGGAAGCAGGCAGAGTTTCTAGGAAGGTCTGAAGATAGCAAGAGTTAAGGCTTTTTTCAAGCTTCAAGTCAAACAAGCATCAGGCTTAAACTGTGGGCAGAATAAAGATCATCTCTCTCCAGGAAGAAGGAACGATTGCCAAGTGAAGTCACTGATAAGGGGCTTGTGTATTGGAGAGTCTTTTCTTCCAAATCTAGAGTAAACAAGGAGGAACAGGGAGTTCTTCCCAGAACTAAATTCACAAGATAAAAATAATGTTAAGCGTTAGTCTAGAAGCAGAAACTTAAACAGGGAGAGACACTACAAAGAACTATTGCACTCAAGACAGTAAGCGACATTAGTGAAGCACCAAGTTTAGCATAAACCACCCTGGGCTGTTGCTTGTGCTCTCCCATGTTCCTCCTTATACTTCCCGACTAATTTCATTTCGAGTCATGCGCCTCTGCTTCAAGTCAAAGCAGCCACCTGACCGCAGAGTCTCAAAGACAAATCCGAGTTAGGCAACAAGCAGGAAGAGCTGAGGTTAGAGACAAGACACAAGCATTTGGCAGGTTCTGCTCGCCCACAGAGGAGCCTGGCTGGATCACGCTCCTCGCTAGGAGGCAGCTGGGCAAGGTGAAGCTCTGCCGCTGTGTTCTGCAGCTGAGGCATGTGGTGCGCTCAACATCCAAGGGAAAGACGCAGCATCCGCCTCGGAGGTTACAAACCATCCTATTGATAGAAGTTATAGCCTGAGATGAGCAGCACATCTTAGATAACTAGATGCCATTAATCAGCCCGAGCAGCCTCATTGTGTGGCATCCAGCTGAAAGAGACCGTGCCTGTTTTCATGATGGCAGATGGTGCATTCCTGCAAGGACAAGTGGAGCGCCAGTCCTGGAGCGACACAAGAGGATGAATCATATCTAGGAGAGGTTAAAACACATCCTTCTGTGCCACTTCACAACTCCACAGTGAACAGCAAGCCCTGTAGTGCTCTGCAGAAGCAGGTGAAAGCTTTCACTGCTTTCTCTCCACACAGGCAGTAGAGCCCAGCTGCTGTTCTCCACTCCGATCTCTCTGCTGGCTGGCATTTCTCACCAAGAACTGACAACAAAACTGAAAAGCAGGATGGAAGTTTCAAGCCAGCTTCTGCAGAAAGAGTTTTAATTCAAAGATTGAATTGAGGTGCAAGGTGCTAAAGATCTCCCAGTTCAGATTTAAAGGATGTGTCTCTCTGCAGTCAGATGTGACCTGCTCAGAAGCAGGGCCAGCGAGCAGTCAGTCCTGGCCAGAAACTCGCTGCAGGGTTTTATTTCAGCAGAACAAGAACAGGCGGCTCTAAGCAGAACATTCAAATATTAGGGATCAAAATGCCAAACTGAACAGGGAAGCCAAAACCAAAACCACCGACATAACCATCTGAAATTGTGGAGAAACAAGCTCATCAGTAGAAAATGCACAGAAGGCGGCAATCTTGGCACAGAAGAGTTGATGTTAATGCTCAGAGCTGTGAACTGAGGTGTCTTCTGGGACTGGCAGTAGAAAATGCGAATAGCTTAGAAAATAGAATTTGGCACGGACTAAAGACATCAGGGAAAAAGAGACTTGGGAGGGTTTACTTACTCCACAAAAGTTAGGGGTCCCTGACCAGGTAGATAGAAATGTTGTGGATAATAGCAAGTGTTTGACTTTCTCGAAATCCTTTTAAAGGGACTCAGCCATCTGTGAGAACCTCCCTATGCCAGCTGGTTAAGACATGAGCAGCAGAGAACGAAGGGAACTCCCACGTGGTCTCCAGCACACGAGTTCAATACATTTGTAAATGCCAGAAGATCAGTCATCAGTTTACCAATAAAACAACAGTTGTAGCTAAGCTACAGAAAACCAGGAAGTCTCTCCTAATACAAGGGGCATAGCAATAAAAGATTCCAGTGTGAAAAATAACTACGTCGGAAAAAAGTGTGAAATCCATTGCTCCAGCAGCTTGCTCACTACCTGCACTGTGAGAAGAGTCAATTAAACTAAATGCTATCAGCACAAGGATGAAACCCAGTCAGGATTATACACGCGTGTTTCTCCTGTGCCTGGTCAGGTGATCCAACCTTAGAAGGCAGAAGCAGAAGAGGTGAAGAGAACAAAGAACAGTTGGGAGTGTACAGCAGCTTCTCTACCAGCAGTAACCAGGCAGACAAGAGCTTTCTCAAGCTGACAACTGGGCAAGAGGAGGGGAAATGCGGCTGAGTATCACTAATGATAAAAGGGGAAGCTCAAAGTACTCCATCTTTCCTCAATATAGATGAAAGACCAAAAAACCAAAGCAGCAGCCATGAAAAAAGAGACAGGAGGAGCCATCCTCTTCCCTCCTCTCCAGCTGGATTAAAATGAGAACACACAGCTACAAGATGATGGGGTTGCCAGAAGTCCAAAGGGATCAGAAATTATCTAAGTATCAGACAGTCCTACACAGGGACACAGCCTCCAGCTCTGAAGGCCTTTGATTACAGAGTGCCAGAAGCCAAAAGGGTATCTGGTGGAGAGCATCATTCCAGACTTGACTCACTTGATTATCCCCAAGCACATGTGACTGGTGACCATTAGAGAGCAGAGAAGTTCAGAAAATCTCCGGCATGAGGCAGTGAAGCCATTTCAGTGTTGGTACAGCCCCAGACAACTGGCATGTACGCAGCGGTCACCCGCCACTTGACATTTGGAGGACCCGAGGTAGCCTGTGGAGCTACCAGCTGTGCTGAAGACAGAGGAGGAGGCTGCAGGAGCCACGCAGCAGGAGCACGTGCTTTGCCCTAACTCATTCTGATTAAAAA
This sequence comes from Todus mexicanus, assembly GCA_013389965.1. NCBI lineage: Eukaryota > Metazoa > Chordata > Aves > Coraciiformes > Todidae > Todus > Todus mexicanus. The sequence continues at coordinate 5,656 of WEIS01014436.1, read as the reverse complement.
CAAGGCCTCTATTAGAAGAAAAACCAGAGTAAGTCCCCAGTTGAGATCCTGTTTGGAGAGCATCTCTGACAAGACTGCTTGTATATACAGCATTTATCAAGATGCTATTCTCAGATTTGTTATTCAGTGCCATACCTCACCTCTAGAACACTCAGTTGCCCTATCCCAGCACACCTGAACTCTGATTATTTACTGGTTTTTTGCCAGTTAATCATATTAGGCCCATCGAAGGTAGCATAAACCCTGGAATTCAGCAGAGCTACATCTCCAAACAGTCTGGAGAAGCCAGCATCTGTTTTGCGTTTCATTTTTGGCCACCTGCTATAACCATCCAACCTTTTTTTTTTTCCCAGTGACAGCTTCTAGTTATCAAAAGATGAATCGTTATTTTAAAAACAAGTGCACACATCCCGCATTTCATGCATGTTTCTGTTTCACCAAATATGGCTTGCAAATAGTCTCGGTAGCTCTTTGAACCAGTGGCTGCAGTTTTACACGAACATTCTGAACAGACTCAAGCCCAAGAGTGAAAATGCAGCACATTGAGGGGCACGTTCAAAGCTCACGTTGCTACCACCGGGGTGGCAGCAGCCTCGCTCCCAAGGCTCGGGGAAGTCGCTTCATCACCCGTTTCCAGGGGAGCAGAACGTCGGGCTGCAGTCAGCTGCTGACCAGCTGCAACCTTCCAGAACTCTCCAGGTTCAGAAGCTGGAAGTCGGTTGTCTCTCCTCTTTTTAAGAGTGGACACACCAACTGCGTTGGCCTGCTCAGACTGTCCCCACCGAGAAGGTGCCCACGTCAGAGGAACCAAAGCTGGCGCTCCATACTGGCTTTACAAGGAAATAAAAAGCAAACCCATACACTGCAGCACTCGGAATCGTTAACGGAGCTGCTACCAAAGCTTACACCGTTACAGCTGAGGACTTTAAGAGTCCCTAACAGAAATTTATGAAAGCAAGGAGGTTTGGATTTCAGGATGGGAATCCTGGTTTGACAATCCATCCTTAACTCACCGCGTCGATATTGTAGGGGTCTCCAAACAGCAAACAGTATGCGCTCCATCTCGTCTGAAAAATCTAGGCACAATGGGGGTTGAGTTAAGGAAAGAATGTCAGACCGAGCGTGTAGCCTTAAAGAGAATCTATTTAAGATTCAAAAATTTACCTTTTTAACAGCATGTTATAGTCTTACTGAACATTCCTGGAGGATAAGGTGTGCTTAGATTGTTATTTCCTTTCCACTATTGTTTGGCTGTCTGAGGAGTAAGTTTCAAAAACGTCAGTTACCTTTCCCTCTCTTCAATCCTCCAAGAATGCTACAAAAGGTAAATTTTGAGGCCCAAACAGGTTGACAGCGTCCCCCGTGTAGAACAGCCACATGATCCACTTCTCCCCCTCCCCGCCACCAGTACTTTACGTATCTGCAACGACCTTTGATTTACCAGAAGAGAACAACCCAGGTGGTTTATTTTGGAACGGTATTTTGGGATTTTTCAGAAGCCATCTTGCCTTTAGCTGTGAGCAGGATCTGAGCAGCAGTAGCTTGGTCAGTAATAAGTCACTGCTAGGGTCAGGCCAAGTATTTCCTCTCCCTCAGCCTCCAAACGGGGAAGAAAAATAGGGAGACTTTGTTGAAAGCAGCACAGGTCTGATTTCGCAGGATGCTGGTAATGGCTAGAGACTAGGAGCAAGATCAGTGCAACGAGCATGTGGGACCCTGAGATAAACGACTTCCACAACGCCAGACTGTTGTTCTAATGACGATAGTTTCTCTTCTTCCCTTTCACAGCTCTGAAAATTCTCCAGCAAGGAACTAATTTTTCCAATCAACATGAAACAGAAGTTTCAGAGAGCTACACTTCACTGGCTGTTTCGCTCTGCAGGAAACAACCACCCCTGCTTAAGATAATGATGACAGCAAAATGCAAAGCCACTGCCTTTCCCCAGCTAGAGAGTAAAGACAGACCTGGTAAGGTGCCTTCAAGCTCTAGAGTCACTCCAAGGCTTAAGATGAAGTCAGTTCTGCTGTGTGGGTCTCCCTTAGATGCACATTACGAGGTGTGGTTGCGAGAATTAAGCCAGAATTCAAGTACAGGTTATCATTTAGCATTCACTCAGCCAGAGAGAACAACTCATCCCGCTGCAATGAGCCTGAGCTGCCAAAATGACAAGCTGACAACACGGGGAGCCGAATCCCAAAGGTACTGCAGGGATGTTCTCCACATCACATCTCCACACCTCACAATTGTTGACATTTACAACTGAGTCATCACTACCCAGTTCGAAGTGACACATGAAATTCATCCTACTCCCACTAAAATTGAAGACTCAGGTGCAACAGCCCCTTAAACAGTCAAATTAGCAAGGGTCATAATTGAGATCTGGTTTAATTATACTTGAATGACATTCATTAGGAACTGGCTAAACAAATACTTGGTTTGGTGGGGGGTTTTTTCCACCCCCAAAGGAAGACAAGCAGCACACCAGACCCGTGGTGTTAAAGCAGCTCAGATCCTACAGTGACAGCCCCCCAGGGAGTGTGGACACAGCATTACGGTCAGACCCATGGGACTGCTTGCTCCAGACATCAAGCGCTGACCTACAGCCTTGGCTGGGCTTTCACTAATCCCACAGGGCAATCTGCGTTCAGGATCTAGAAGAAAACCCCACTGCTCTCGCTGCTGCACTCCGCTAATTAACGATACCTATCTCACAACAACACTGCCCATAAATGAGACCTGAAATCTGAGGCTGCTGCCAAATGCTCTGATGCCCTTTCAGCAGCTTCCTCAGGAAGACCAGGATGCTAAATGAAGTTAGGGGTTCAGAACACATCAGTCACGCCCATCTTCATAATTAAGTGAAGCACTCCCCAAACAGAAGAGTTTCGTGGCACATGAGCAAAACAGTAGAGCTGCACTGACTGTATGAGAATCTAAACGCCATGCAAACCTAGTCTGGAAAATAAAATGGATGGAATGAAAGAAATCTGATAGTTAAATACTGAAATTATTTTTTTCTAGTCAATGCCTGAGCTTGCTTCTGGTCTCTGAAGATGCAAAACCATTTTTAACAGCAAATGGGTTTAGTCTTGTCAAAAAGAGCAGAACAAAGACTCTTCAAATGCAGTTTTAGCAGTTGCACAGTATGAAGGCAAGGAATTAAGGATTTTATTCAAAGGTGCTTGCACAGCTCGGAAGGACTCTAAAATTCTACACAGAACCCGATTCCACCGAGACACACGAGTCTGATGAGGACTCACCACTTTTTGAGTGTCAGTTCACTAACTCCAGAGGAATAGAGCGCAAAAAAGCACCGAGTGTTAGCGCCTACTCAGTTACCTTGACTCAGCATTGAGCACTGCGCAACCAAAGAAGGCAGATTTAATGAAATCCTTCAACAAAGGCCTTTTTGGTATCACAAAGTGAACCACAACTTTGGCAGGGGTTGTGTCAGGAGTCATGCAGTTTGGCCTGCAGAGCCATTCTAAGAAACACACTATTTAAAGGTCAATAGTAAAACTGACAAGCAAAAGTTTGGGAGGTTTTCTGGGGCTGTAACTTTTTTGGTTTTAAATAAAAAGCTTCTTACACTTCAACATTTTTCTGCTGCAGACCAGAAGTCTTCTTGCCCGGAGCAGCACCTCTCATCTTCCCCTCTGCATATTGTTCCCTTTAAAAAGAGCGAATTCATAAACATTATGAATATAATGGAAAAAGACCCTTGCTTTCCCTCAAAGGAGGGCAGGTTACACAAACAATTTAGAGAACATGTAGTAAATGGTTTTGTGAATCAGCGTGTGCCACAAGCAGGAGCAAATTCAACTCGGTATCAGGAAGATTTAGGTTTCTTCACACACCACTTTGCAGTGCGACCACCCCCGCCACCACCCCTGTTATTCTGCAGCAGGTAGAAGCAGCAGCCTGCTTCTGAAAAACACAAACCAACTTAATACAAGCATTTTTGTTAAAGAAATACAAGATTAGCATTCAGAAAAGTCAAAAGTATTTGCAGGCGTCCTGAAGCTGTCTGAAGACCCTCACCACTTCACAGTATCTCTGGGGGTCATTTTTAGCCCCTAATTGCCACCCTGCAGGACATACCTGCCCTTCGCCGGGCTGCTGCTCCCTTGCACCAACCTGCCCTCCCTTAAAACCTCAGGTCACGTTGTCCCACTAAGCAGCACTTGGCTCTCTGATTTTTGTGCTCTAGCAGTTGAGAATGGCTCTGTAAGCCAAAGCATCTCAAGAATAAAGGAACATCATCATAATAATAAACAAATACATACCACCATCTCTTGAAGGCTTTTGCATTTTTTAAACTCGCTAACTTCCCTTGATACATAAATGTTGGATTGAAGCTGTATTAAAAAAACCTACATTATTTTCTCCCAAGACCTTCTAACAAATACTTACTGATTGGCCTTCTGAAGTTCTTTTTGTTTCTGCAAATTGGTATCCACGTATTTGAGCACTCTGCTTTCCGGAACCCATTCATCCCAGCTGAAAAAAAACACACGAAAGAAATCAAATGATCACTCAAAACTGTTACAGAATCACATTCTACACGCAACAGTCAATTAAAAGCATCACAAACACTGAAAGTAGAAACCCTGCTTGTGTATCAAGTCACGGATGGGCACAACTGAAAGGGGAAATTCCCAAAGGTGCTCCCCACTGACTGAAGCAGCAGCGGCTTTTCTAGGGAAGTGTAACCCTCAGTCGCTTCCAAAGAGTTTCCCAAAGCTGGACGGGCATCATCTCTTTTTATCGGTTTGAGGGAGGGGACTGGCTTTAATTTAAAAGCAGCATTTCAGGAAAAATAAACATTTCCTACACTTACTAAAGTATGGGCCACCTGGAGCCATAACTATATCAGGAAGCAAGTTTCCTTTATGCATTCCAACATTTCATAGGTTAAATTCAGCAATAAGATCTTACTGTAAGAAGAAGAGCTGTGATTTCTGTCTGTGAAGGAAACCAAGATGATGTGAGTATCTGAAGAATCTGAAGCGAACGATTTAAGAGAACACGTGTTGGGGAAAATGGGCATTACGAGCAAGAACTCCACTTGGACAAGAAGTGGATTATCTGAGCAACCCGACAAGTTATTTCAAATAAAACACATTAAAAGTGGTCAAGTTCATCTGAAGTCTGCAAGATGAAGCTCTGTATATACCAAGCTCTGGGCCATTTTCATTTCACAGCAGTAGCCGCCAGGCTTCGAGCATCAGGGTGGCAAACCCAACACTACTACGGGAGTACAAAGTCTTCAGGAGCGTTAAGACAAGACAAGCTTAGTGTCCAAATGCCACAGAAACACGTGTCCAGCTGCACACATACTAAGATCGCTTTTAGGATAGTGCTTTGGTCCGATATGTAAGCTGCTTATCTTACTCCTGCCTGTACAGTTGCGAGAGACCTTCCAGAGAAGCTCTATTAACTGCGCAGCACGTTATTCTGTACAATGAAGACACTTTTTTGGTATCCTAACTGTTGATATTTGCAAAAAAATAATTAACAAGTCAAGCAATTAGTAAGTTACAAAGGACTATAATTACAGAAACCAAAACAAAGGAGTCATAGTGCCCCGGCTGCCTAGATCTTGCAGCAACGCCACTTTTAATGTGGTTAATTGGAAGCTTGAAGGCAAAAAAA
>WEIS01014435.1:0-30040 GCA_013389965.1 Todus mexicanus | reverse complement strand
GGTCCCAGCTGTGCAGGCTGCTCCCCTTGCTCATTAGCACCAGCTGGAGAGCCACCCATTTTGTCTCCAGCTCAGGCTCCCTTCTGCTTTCTCCTGACCTGCCTGCAAAATGTTTTCCAGAGAATTCCGAGAGTTTGCCAATGGTTCCGTCTGTGTGGAGTGCGATCCCCAGTGTGAGAAGATGGAAGAGAACATGATCACGTGCTATGGGCCGGTAAGAACAAGGTTTGGTATACTATGGGCGGACTTGTTCGAGTGTGCTAAGGCACAGACATTTTCGGCTTACAGGCTTTAAAGCAGCTGCTGAAAATTAATGCTAGCAAAAGCATAAAATGTGCGTATTCTACACCTAGGGAAAGAATTCTGCTCGTGTTAAATGGGTGCAGGGAATAAACTTCCTTGGATCAGCCCGCAGAAGAGAGAGCTTTGCAAAGTTTTCCTTTTCTTTCCTGAGTTGCCTTAATGCTTTGGTGGCACAGTTGCACAGAATTTTTTTAAGGCAATTTTGATTTGGCTGCCCTCTTTTATATCACTGTTTTAATTCTTTATACTCAGTTCTGTCCTATTCTACTACAACTTCAGTTACTCTTTCCCCCTCAAAAAAGTGTGAGTATTTTTCCCAGTCTTGCAGCTCTAACAACATGTTGGGTGGGGGTTTTTTTCCCTGTTCTAGGTTAGCCGTTTAGGTTGTTCCGATAGAGAATTTTTTTCGTGCATCGTAAATGAATGTGAAGCGCAGTCTCTTTCTTTTAGTCTTTTTGTATTGCCAAGATTAAAAGTCAAACATATCCTGTGCAATGAGGAGTTGTATTTTAGGGTCTTTGTTGTTGAGAAGATTTAACCTATAACTTGTTTTCCCATTTCTGTGGCTTACATACTGAATGGAAAAGGCATCGTCATTTTTGTTGTAGTACTGCATTTTCTACAGCACAACCGTAACGCAAGAAGCTAATTAATGGTTCACGTGTTCAAGTTCAGGTTTTCAGTGGGACTCGCGGACATAAAATCCTAGACCGGTGTCCAACCCGAACGCCAGATTTGGTTACACACGGGCTTTTCGTCACGGCTTGAAAATGTTGTGTTGTCCAGGAGCCTTGACTTGTAATTCATAACTGTCTAATCTACATGTGTGTTATAAGGGAGACCTTGTAGTTTCTCAGTATTTTTGTGACCAGACACCCCAGGGAGAATGCAGGGTGGAAAAAGCGTTCTGGAGCACAGAGGTAGCGGATCCCTCTGCAAGGCCATTGCAGCTGCTTTGCAAGTGTGGTTCAGGATTGAACAAGGTTGTGGGAAGTTTCTCAGAGTTACAGTGGGCGTGGAGTCTGTTGTGTTAAGCACACCAGTAATATTGAGAAACTTGTGTGGAAGCTGGAATTTAGTCTTGCATTCTACAGAATAAGTTTATGGCCAAAAGGATTTACGCATCTGCTGCTCCTTAACAGAGTCTGGAACCACGCAGCTAATTCACTGTTCACCGGGGAAGAAATGCTGCTCCAGCGTTTGCTGAGTGTGCTGTCAGTCTAGGACCCGCAGTTCTAGTGCAGCAGGAGGAGACAGAGTAACTTGAGTGTGCTGTGTTTCTTTATTCCACGCTCTCCAGGGACCTGACCACTGCACAAAGTGTTTCCATTTCAAGGATGGTCCAAATTGCGTGGAAAAATGTCCTGACGGCTTGCAGGGGGCCAACAGCTTCATTTTCAAATATGCTGACGAGGATCGTGAGTGCCATCCGTGTCATCCAAACTGCACCCAAGGGTAAGCGTGAATTCTGTGGCGTGAGCCATCCCGTTCCCTCTTTCTAGCACGTGGTGACGTACATATGAGTTTGGCTTCATAAAGCACTTGTCCCGCTCCTGAAAGCAGCGTGTGCAGCAGTAACGTAACCTTTGATTTTCAGGTGTCTTGTGACATTATTTACAGTTATGAATGTCCAACAGCTTATCAGAAAAAAGCTTAGGCCCCTTTGGGAAACTAAAGAGAGCAACTTTTCACAGCGATGCTCTTAGCGTTCCTTCTAACCGCCGCTGGTTTGCAGCTAATGCTGTCATTGACACTGAAATGTAGGCCTGTAAAATGGCTTTGGTTTTAGGATTTACTAATTTACACAATTTTCGTCTCTGCTCCTTAGTATGGGTGAAGTAACCTGGCAGCGCTACTGCAAGACGAAAGTGTTGCTGCTCGCATTTTCACATGGGAACTGGTGCGGGGGGGATTGCCTGAGCCAGGCTTCGTACAGGAGTCTGAGCATCAATTTCTAAGTGGCCCAGATCACTACATTTGGAAATACACAGCCCTTGTATCTGGGCCAGGATTCAGAATCTGTGTGACAAAATAATAGCAGTCTCATACGCAACTTATCGTTCTGCATGGGCCACGTGAGTTAAAAATGTCTTTTTGATGGGACGGTTGGTGGTGTCCAGCAGACAAAGAGAGGGAAAGCAGCCCATGGAACAAAGAGAAAACTTCAGCCAGTGAAATAATCTTCAACAAGAGACTCTTATTGTTTAGCCGCTAAAATTAAACCAGTAAATTATTCAATGTAATCTTGATGTCAACAGCTGTTGCCATTCAAAATGAGACCTTTTGCTGGTTTTGCAAATCTAATTACAATACAGCCATTAGGGAAATGAAAGCGAGATCGCAAAGACACAGCCAGGATCTGTTACAGATTTGTCTTCCCCTCAGACCCTTTAAATCAGTTATGCAATAAGAAAAATGTTGCTACTGTGGAAGAAGAAACAATATGAAAATATGAGCTCACTTCAGGAGCTCTTGGTCCTGACTTTAATAGGCGGTGGAAGTGCCAGTTCTGAGCGAATCTCACAAGCCCAGCTGTCGATGATGGATTTACTGTCTGCGCTCCACAAGAAGCGCCTTGCAGCTCTGCCAGCCTCCCAGAAGACCAGGATGCAACACTTCTTCCCATTCCACTCCTTTCTGAGGAGGTCCAACTGGTCTAACTATTACTAGTCTTCGTGGCACGACCATATTTCTCCAAGACCAGGAAAGGAGCAAAATGTTTTCCACACTTTTCCATTTCTTCATGTGTGTCAGTGTTTTCCAAGTGGCTGTTTGGCTTTATCGCCCTGGATAGAAGAGAATCAAGCAGGGAGGCTTCCTGCCTTGTCGTGGAAGTCTGACATTCTAGTTCATAAACAAATAGGAAGGATGTCAGGCGGTTGTAACTGAACTTGTCAGTGTTCATTGGCAACCCTTGGTGACACAGGGTTCTTTTCTGCTCACTTCTGTTGTCATTTAATCCTTGAGCTTTAAAATCTCGCTTCTTTTTATTTTTGGCAGCTGATAAGGTGAAAGAATGTTTCCTTTAGCATCATGGGCCAATCCCCAGGGAAATGACAAACTACCACCAGTGAAAGGGCCGAAGGTCCTGCCCAGGTTACGTATGCAGAGGTATGGTTATCTCCCAGAGTGAGGAGCTATCCCTCTGCCACGAGCCAAATGCTGTTCCTCGCAGAACTCTGCATCCTCTTATTAACGAGTTAATGTCTCTATTCTGAGGCGCTTTGTTACCCTTCGTGAAAGCAACACCCCCCGAATCTGGGTAAGCAAGGCTATGATTTTCTAGCGTTCCTAAAGACATTCTGGCCTGTGATTATGTTAACGAAACTGTTAATGGCTGCCCAAGATGTTGTCCGTCTTTTTGCCAGTCTTATCAGGGGCTGAACGTGCCCACAGAGAGCAGGGAAATGAATGACTCTCTCTCCTTTTCTCCTTCAATACTGAATTCTCTACAATCATACTCTTCCTTTAGAAATTAATATTTAAATTCCCCTCAATCAGGATTCTTGAAAACGCGTTGTGGAGGGAACACATCTTGATCCTAGGCTCACGCTTGAGTGGTACAGAGAAACTGGTAATTCTACTTCATCTAGCATGTCTGTTCTCCTCCCTGTCAGATCAATTGCTGGGATAACACCGATGCCCTCGCAGCGCAGATTGGATACTCATTAAAACGTGCTGAGCTGCTGCAGAGCAGCGCTCCCAGTATGGTATTACCTTGTTCCCGCGGTGCTGCTCTTGGAATCCGGCTGCTTGCTCAAATGGCTTGTTAGTTCTCATACTTTGTCTCCAGTCGTCTCCACCCTGTTGTCACCAAGGAAGATACCCGTCCCACCTCGGTGTTTCCTCTGAGCCTTTTGTCACTATTTCATCATGGCTCTCGCAGGTGATCGCTTTACACCCTAGAGCGGGAGATTTGATAACAGCATTCTCCTCTCTCATTCAAGTATAACTATTGCTTCTGTTAATAGGTGTGTGACTATTCGACCCTGTTAATGATCTTACACTAAGAGAACTATCAAGGAGTGACTTCCTTGGACGCAGCAACTGTGCTCTTGGCCTTGCATCCCTGTGATAAACATCAGCTACTTGCAGCCAGTTTGGAGCAGATCTGAGGCACGTGGGACAGCTATCCCATTTAATTCGAGAGACAGAAAGCATTTGGCACCTCCTCTTGCAGAGCTAGCCAAAATGGAGCACTTTAACAGAAATAAAATTCTAATTATATAATAGCATTTGACAGTCTGCTGCCTCACAGGGCAAGACACAGATGGGAGATCTCACTGGACACCTCCCCTCATCATAGAAAGGCATTTTCTCACCCAGCTTTTTGAAGAAAGTGTGTTTCTCTTCACCAAAACCCTAATTTCCTTCTAAGCTAAGACCAGAGAAGCCGTGGGAGCTTTATCAACATGTATGTGGCCCAGAACGGATTTGAAAGCAGAAGTACTGTCTTGTCCCTAAAGCTTGGATGTATTCTTAGGAAGGTGTTACGAATTCTAGATGAAACAACAATGCAAATTCAATGGCAACAAACTCTGAATGAAAACCTGCTACTATTTTGTTGACACAAAATTCCACCCTACCCCAGGTTCAACTTTCTCACTGTCACCATCGGTATGTACTTGCTGTTAGCAAAGTAACTGCTGGGGTTTGAGTTGCCTGGCTTTATCCACGCTGGTAGTTGGACGATCACCGCGACACAGTTTTCTCCTGTCCAGAGTTAATCCATTTATGCCGTTGTATAATCAAGTTTGTTTGTTTCCAATGACAAAGATTTTTGAGAACTCCTCTGACTAGAAATGGCTTCACTACTTCACATCTGTGAACAGTTAAGACCCCATCTTTCAATCTTCAGGCAAGTTGATGAAAGACAATATTTGTGACAGCGGGGAAAAAGGACGGTTTCAGGAGGAAACAGTTGTTAGTCCAATTTTCAGAACTGCTTTAATTCATCATTTTCTTTCAGAGGATGATTATCTGAAAAGCTAGGATGAGCTCCAAGCCTAATTTTCTGTATAAGCTATATTGGACTGTTGTAAGGCACTGAATGTATCATTAATAAATTGGCACGTATCAGTTAACCGTTTCATTTTACAGGGTGAACTGGGAAATGAAAATCTCATCTAGAGTCCAAGCAGACGGAACCCTGGGGGTGGGGATGGAGTACCAGTGTGGTGTACGATCGTGTTGCACTTGTGCTTGTATGCTTCAAAAAGCCTGAAACCAAGGAAGTTACTTCCGGGAAAAAACAAATGATGACTTAGTGGTGCAAAATAACTTGTTAATAAATCTTGCCGTTACTCACACAGCGTTGTGCTTTACTGCACACAATCAGGGCAGCCAGTCAGAGAGTGGAAAACGGTTCAACGTGACCAGGAGAGATGGAAATTGCACCTGCACAGTGTTCTCTTTAGGGCTGGGAAACCCGCTGAAGATTACAGGTTTAAATAAAAACAAATGATATTTCAGCTTGGAGTGGGTGAAGTCCAAGCAGCTCACTTTTCTGGGACTCAAGTCCTATTCTCCAGAAGTCTGACAGAATAAACGCACACAGACGGGAGATGACTCGAAGATAATAGGCTCTTCGTGCTAGTCTGCCAGTTATCTGGTCTAGTAACGGGCTCTCAGACCTCTCGTTTGAAGAGGGCCTTCTTTTTATTTATAGCAAGAGTCTTGAGCTCAGCTTCTCTTGACATGCTAGAAAATAGAAGACCTGAACAACTTTTTTTCATCCCCCTTTATTACTGAACCGATTTTCTGCAAATTGCTGAGAACACCATGAAAGGAGGTGATCTTGGGTATGTTTGAGACTGGTTAGAATTCAGGCAGCCCTGAATTCTGAAGTCCTGAAGCCCAGTGCAGCTGAGATTTCAAAAAACACCCATCAAGAGTTCTCTCTCAAGTTTTCGAGCTGCGTTTAAATGTACACTTTCCATTTGTGGATTATCTGACCACCCGAGTATACGATGAATCCTTCCTACGTGTGCACATTTACTGAAGGAAACCATTATCGAGGAAATCCTGAAAATTTATGTTTGCATGTCACAGGGGTTTTTTTGTGCAAAAACAAACAAGAATTAGAGTTCACTATCATTCTGCTCTCCCCAGTGGGCCGGTAAGGAGAAATGGAATTCGCTGAATTTGTTTTATAATGGCAGGATGATAGCTAATTTAAATGCAGCAAAAGCTGATGAGTGGCAAGTGATGGTGAAGTAGAAAGAAGATCTCATGGGAGCGTATTTGAACTCTATCAGATATTTGACATGAATATCCCTTTATCAAAGCCAAACTGAAAGCCGGAGACTTGAAAAAGACTTGGGGATCATACCTTAAATTTAAAATGCCTCAACAGATGTGAGTTTCAGTCTACTGCTGTGTCAGATCGTCTGCTCCTCTAGTAGACACACAGCCTAAGAGCCTGTTAATAAAACAGCTCAGAGATCCTGTTAAAGAGTTGAAAGAAGTGGTTTGGTTTCCTTAAAGTGCTGAGAGCTGGGTATTCTCCGTGGTTGCGGAGGGACTAGCTGGGCATTCCGCATAAAGGGTGTCGGGTTGTCTTAACCTCTAAAAACTTAATCTTATGTTCCTGTCTCTGAGAATCCTGAGCGCTGTGTAAACGTGTAGTTGACTTGCTCTTTAGATGCAGAGGACGCCACAAGCTGTTCTTCATGAGGACAAGGAAAACCCACAGATATCCATGTTTTACAGTCAGACCCTTTCCCCATGGTTGTGCTTTAGTGGTGCTGCACAAAGCGATTCCCTGCGTTTCTGTTGCCTTTGGTGAGCGCCTGCTGGCGTTGCAGGTGGAGGGCTTTTGGCAGCACCTAAGGAACACAGAATGAAATGCCTGAATCGGCAGACACCATTTTGCTCCGGTATTTTCTGGTATTTTTATGTGTTTTTGTTTTGTTTAGTTTTGGGGTTTTTTTGTTGGAAGCTCATCCTTGAGATTCCCTCATAAAAATATAATCAGCTTCCAAAATATTTCTGCTGTTGCCCCAGCTAGGAGCTTAGAACAGAATGAACAATTGCATCAATTACAGAAAGAAAAGAAGTTTTGCATTGTGCTCCTGGAGGTCTCGTCTTGCAAATGAACAGCTTTTGTGCGGTAATCACTGGTTTGATGATTCAGACAACATCCAGAAAAAGCAACTCTATTGTCAGGGCTCCCACGTGTGCAGGTGAAACCTGCCTTAAGTGTGGTGTGAGCCAAGGTATGTCCAACCTTGGAGTGCCGTTGATGTTGCTATTATTGTTCCTATTGCAAGCTTGTTTTTGTCACAAGCTGTAATTTTGTGGTGACTTGGCTCTCTCCTGAGAATTGTAATTAAGAACGCGGCACAAAGAGGGGATTCATGCTTCTTTGATCTGTAAATAACAGATTTCTCTCTTTCTCTCCCTGTTTTCAATGTGGATTTGCTGCAGGTGCATAGGGCCACGTATCGAGGACTGCATCGGCCTGATGGATAGGTACTTGCTGAGTGATCGTTCCCTGTGTGTCTTCCATCCTCCACGTGTGGACAAGGGCACGTGCATGTGCATGTCCTTGTGAATGGCAAATGACGTCTTTTGTTCTGTAATTGCCTGCAGGTGTAGAGGTCCCGCTAGTCATGACTGCATTTACTATCCATGGACACGACAGTCCACTTTACCACAACATGCTAGGTAACATCCACCACTTCGCCATTCTTGTACACGGGGCCCTTCCCTGGTTCCCGCAGGAACGTCATACTAGCCAGTTTGTGCGAGGGAGGGGGAGAACCGAAGATACCCCGCTGAACATCCAAATTTACTTGTCCTTTTGAAAGCAAATTAAAGATCATTTTCCTTTAGGCTGATGAGAAGGATGCCATTTAAAAAAATTATTCTCAGGTTAAATCAATTAGGATTCAAGTGTGACGTTCTCTGATGAAATTTTACTAGAAGGAAACATGGCAAAATCTTGGGTTCGATTGGAATTTACTTTTTTCCTATTTCTTTGTTTCTTTTTGTTTAAGACAGAGCTTAAAAACAAATGAAGCTTTTTCTTCCATATTTCTCTGGAAAAAAGTAAATGTTTCAGCAAAACTGAACTTCTCACTTAACACTGCTATTTTTTTTTTTCCCATTTTCTGTTTGTGTTGTTTTTTAATATTAGAACTTTGCAATAATTTTATTTTTCAGTAGTGGCGATCAAAACAAAGTAACAGGAGACCTCCCCAAACATTCCAGTTATACTCTGCGTTCTTTTCTGTGAAAGTCCTTCACTGCTATTGAATCGGTTTATTTTTTAAATTCAAACTGGTTAGTATGACTTCCAGGCTTTGGGATTGCTGTCCTGAGCTAAGACTGGATGAAAAATATATCATTTCAACTTCACCTCATTAAGGATTTTACTTTGTTTTCTCTGTCTTTAAAGAAAGATTTTAAGGGTGCCTTTTCTTCCTAGTTCTATGCTAATGTGAATATTCTTGTTTCTAGCTGTTGAGGGAGAACATGTTTAGGCTTGACAAACAGTACTCTATAAATGCTATCAAATGCTGTCCTTGTTCAATTAAATCAGTGCCAGTTCTGACTTAATTCGTGGACTGAGGAATCAGCAACAGAAGAAGACTGAATTTGTCAATATTTCAATATTTTGTTTTAATCTTTCTGATCCGAGATACCCAGCTGGAGATACTCCGGGGTGGGGGGGATGGACTCTTGTTCAGATGTACTCCTCAAATGGAGTTACCCAAAACAAACAATCCCTTTTAAACTTCTCCATTTTGTCAACTTTACTCAAAGAACAAATGCAGCAAATGCATCATTATTATTGTTATTATTATTATTATTTATGTTATTATTATTATTATTTCATAAGTTCAGGGGGCTTTCTAGACTGCAGAGAACGAAGGCTATGCTGAAGTTCTTTGCTTTAGTAACCAATTTAAAAATAACGTGTTTCATGAACTGGGTTTTTACTCAGTTTTTGAGGGCTTATCCTAGGAAGGCAACTTGTTGGCTGCAGCGTAACTGCCTTACAGCACGACAGGCTGCTCACGTCCTCTATTAGCCCAAAAGACAGTCAGGCCTTGTTCACTGTTCAATTCAATTTCAATTTGAGGGGGATGAAATTAAAGCTATTATATTATTCTGCTCAGATGAATAATTTCCTGCTCTGTTCAGTCTGAGGGGGAAGACCCTAAAATGTTCCCTTTAGATCTGATGGATTTATTTTTTTGTTCCGACTTTATTTTAGGATAATTGCTGCACTGTGTTTTAAATGTCAGCGTGGATGTATACGTTCCCTTTCAAACCAAAGAAATTCCATACCTTTATATTTATTAGATTAGTGAAATTGTACATTCTGGGGTTCGTTTTTTTTTTTTTGTGAAAATGGTTCATTTTGTTTGGGCTAAAAATGGGCAAAACTGCATTGGCAAAGTGATGGTTTTTATTACAGTCTGTATAATTCAAACATGGACGTGTTTCACTTTAGATAGAACCTTCTTCATGGTGCTTTAAGAATTGCATGCCCTCCCTAGACTTACAGGCTTTAGAATAATTAATAATCAGGTTTACCCTTACCCATTGGCTTGGATTTCGTTCCTGGATGTGGAACTAGCAGTGAGTGATGGGCAGGGCTTTGTGCTGCGCGGGCAGCTGAAGGTGAGAGCAGGGCTCTAACCACAAACGAGACATTTCTCACCTTCGCCTGTTTCCATTTTCGTACCGGTGTTGGTTTTCTTTCCGGTTTTGCAGCTTGCAAATTGGTTTTGTCGTGATCCGGTGGCTTGAGGGCGTTTGTAAGAGTCCAGCAGAATAGCAAAGGAATTCTGACTGTCATGTTTAATAAGGATGAATCAGACGTGCATCACATGGCTTGTTTTCCAGGCGACCGGTGAGCCTTCAGTTTTTCTGCTTACCTTTGGTCCCTTATATTTATTTAGGAAACAAATCCTTACTTTTGGCATTGCGCTCTGCATAGGTGTTTGAGGTTTAAAAAACCTTTAGCTTCTGTGGTGTTCTGTCCAAAAGGATGCAGGAAACCCTTTCCCTGTTTCCAGCCCAGTGCCACCTACAAGGGCTATTTCAGCCCCTTTCCTCTACACTACTTGATAGACTTTTCAAATGACTGTTGGGTTGCTTCCTGGAGCTCACGTGCCTTTTTTTTACCCTGTGAGGAACCACGTTTATTTTCAGTGCGTCCAGTTCATCCTCGCAAAGGCTTTCACTGTGTTCTTAACTGCCAGGAAAAGTTCAGACTCTGAAGGAATTAGAAGGCACGGGAGGAATGAGGGCCTCTTCTGCTTGTGGTGAGTTGCAAATTTTGGGTTATTGTCATTATAGCTCTTGATTTATGATGGGGAAAGCCTCCCCTCGTGTTTGTGACACAGCTTCTGCCTGTATTTATGGCGTGTTTAGCTCACAGCGTCCCTTTCGCAATGTTGTGTGATTGGAATTTGTGTGATTCGCTCAGTCAGTTTGCGGAGCAGATTTTCTGGGCAACCTCTTGGTGCTGCTCAGGTGACACAGAGGCTTGAAAGGATGGGACAGGCCAGCAGAGAATTCCCTGTGTGAGGTGGAGTCCTTGCGCTGACATGTGACTAAGGTCACCGCTGCTTTGTCTGCCTTGCAGTCTCCCCCTTTCCTTCCCTGCGTGCTGAGAATCTTAGCCCGGGGAAGAGAGAGGAGGCAAGGGCCTTGTGTCCTCAGCCACTCATAGCTCTTGCCGTTGTTCTCTGCCTTTTGAGGGTGGGAGGAATAGGTACTGGATTATTAGTATAAGACTTCAGTTCGTGTTCCCCCTACTCTAGCGTCCTTTCCTAAAAATCAGTAAAGCAAAGAGGGAAAGCAGATGGAGGCTGGAATTCCCCTGAGTGCCCAAAGGAGTTAGCCGTCCTCCTTTCCCACCTTTTCCTGCTTTCAGTACCTTCCGACAGTTGCAGGCAGTGGTTTTCTTTGGGTGAGACAGCAGGCTTGGTAGGAGCTCTGGAACAGAGTGGCAGGAGGAGTATGCCTGCTTGAAAGGTTTGGATAGCCACTGCCTGAAAGGAAGATTGGAAAACTGTGAAATAATCACCTGCCATCCGTTAAGCAAACTGCTCTAGGCGCTCATGAAAGGCTGGTTGTTCTACACTCCCCTGCTCCCACGTCCACCAGAAAAGTCTGGCTAGCTCAGCTATCAAAGCGAGGCTGTGGACTAAGGTTTTTACTTATGGTGTGGATTTCGAATGTGTTCATCCTTCCTATGATTCATTCGGCTTAATACGAAAAGAGCTCATCAAAGGAGGAGTGAAGTTTCTGTTTCGCAGGGTGTGAGAAATGGCAAATCTGAAGCTGTGATCGGAAGCGTGTGGTGGATGTGACAGGAGAGAACTAAGTGCCCTGATGCTGATGGTCTGAGTGAGCTGATGTCTCCCTCTGTTTGTGCCCCAAGAAAACGTCTTTCACGTTTCCTGTTTAACTAACAGAAACTAATTATCCAGGACCACTGTTTTCAAGTGGCTACATAAAATGGTGCGTAGCTGTTAACTCAAATTACAATCCTACTGCTAGCTTTATATCAGCAGAGGACATCCTCTCAACAAATCATCACTTCCTAAACAACAGAAAAAGCGCCGGTTTTATGTACTGCGTGTGTGTACAAGAGCTAATTAACAGTAAACCCGATGTAATGCAGGCAAATCCTTTCATAGCTGTTTTGTACCCCTGCACAGTAGGACTTCAATAGACTCTCACAGCAGCTCAGAGTAGATGATGGGGAAGGGAAACCACCTCTAATAAACCGCTTATGTTCATTGCTTTTATGGCACTCTGTTTCATCGCTTGGAGGAAAGCGTTCCATATGCTCTGTGTTTTTATAGAATAATTATAGTCATTCTGGAGGGGAAGGAGAAGAAAATCTCTGTATAAAATAAGAGGAAGAAATAGGATCCATGAATACAAACTAAGCTGCATTACTTGATTGGTAAAAGATGCTACCCTTAAGAGATTAGGTACAGAGCTTTCTGATGCTGTATCAGAGCAGCTGAAGAAACAGGTTTATTTTTATTTTTTAAGAATCAAGACTAGAAAAACAGGCAGTTTCTTCTCCTACCTTGGTTGGATAGAGTTGCACTCAATCTGTTAGGACAGACTGATAGAGAAATCCTGCTTCTGTGCAAGGGCTTGCTGCTGCTGAGCTGGTTCTCAGACAGACCTTCGCCGTGGGCACTTTTACTGTCACAACAGCATTTCAGTGCCTGGAGCCCGAGAGGAATACATTTTGAGTAGCCCTGTGACGTGAATGAAAATTACTGCTGTGATGTCTGTGGCTCTCCCACTTAGTAAGGCCGGTCTACTTAGGAAAGGGGCTCAGTGGGTTTTCCTTCTTCTCTGCTGAGCGGATCTGACCACAGGTGAAAAAGCTCTCATTGTATTGAACTTCTGTTCCGTGACACGCTCAGAAAGGCTAGTCTGGGATCTGTGAAGGTTTCTACTTCATCTGCTTTCCGCAGCAGGACTGGCTGGTGTCTCACAGTATGGGAGGATTTGGTGGGATCTGCTACTATAGAGAGAAATAAACTCTTAGGTTTGGAAGAGTGAAAGAACTGGAAGTCACCGTCACACAAGCGGTTTTTAAAATCCATTCCCTGGCCCCAGTGGTTTGAGGATCCCGTTGAGAGTGCGCAGGATAGAATAAGTTCAGCAATCTGTTGTGTCTAGTATGTTATATGAGCGTAATATGAGAGAAGCCCTTCTGCAGTATAGAGGTTGTCGATACTCACAGATGAAGTTTCTTTGCAGCTGTGCTGGGTCGATGGGTTTGGATAATATTCACAGTTGCGCAGCCGTGCACAGCAGACAGGGAAGTACCACAGGGACATTACAGAAGTCGCCTTAGAATGATTCCGTGTGGATGTACGTATTGCAGGCCTTACTGTCTCGTTTGGTATGTCCCAGCCCTTGTGCCTTCTTGAACTATTAGTGCAGTGCCCAGGCTTACAAAGCGAACACGGTTTCTTGCAGGGAGCTGTACTTGCTCTGCGCAGCACACCAGGTAGCATAATGAATGTCATAGTCAAGTCATAGAATCATTTTGGTTTGGAAAGAGCTTTAAAATCAAGTCCAACCGTGAACACAGCACTGCCAGGAAACCTCTAGGCCGCCTCCTGCAGAACCACAGCTTCGTGCCAAGTGTCATGAAGTCCTACCCCTCTGTAGCTCGAGTACCGGTGAGCTGCATGCATACGTTCCACCCCACCTTAACTGCAAGCTTCTTGGTTTTATCAAGTGTGTCACAGAAAATACACGGAACACACTACTCACAGTATTTACCAAGCACTGGCGTTTTGTCTTGTCGTAACCAAGTTTCTTTGCAGAGACTTCTTAATAAAAGTGGCGTTTTTGCTTTTCTACCGTAAATTGCTAGATTAATTTTCAAATACATTCAAAATGAGAAAATTCTTTGTTTGGAAAACTGGCTAAACTATTCTTACTGAAACTATGAGCAGAAGAAATAAGAAGTGATGAGGCGAAATGTGATAGGTCACTGCTGAAAGACAAGAAGCGTTAGAAAATTGCAAGCTGAAAATGGTCTGATAGCATGGCAAACACCACACAGCCCTATTGCAGAGGTTACCGCTTTCATTTCTCATCAGGCTACATGAGCCTCGTGTTGTGTGTCCGTGCTGGTTTAGTTACACAAGCAATATATGACGCAGAAGTAAAATAGTGCCATGAAGAAGTGACCTTACTACGGGGCAACAGTATGTATCTCACTGCTCTCCAATGGGCTTCTTTCATAGCTTGAAGTGAGGGTTTAATTTAGATTTAATGGTGTTATAAATTAATTATCTATTATTAAAAATACATTTGTAGAGCTTTAGAAATATGTGAGAAGTAGAGTTGTTTAAACCTCAGTGAATGGTTTCTTTATAATTCATTAATATTTAACGTGTAATAAATCAGAAGTAAAGCTTGCGGCCTTACTTCCAATCTACCTGCGGAATGCAGGATTTGTCACTCGTTACAAGACAAATGTATTTGAGTTTAGAGTCCAACCAAGACTTAATTCTCTGCATTCTGGCTTATTTGCTGTGACCTGTTGGGATAAAGGAGCTGCTGTTCTTGCATAGAATGGGATGCTCTTGGTCGGGGCTTTTTAGAACTGCACGTTGGTAGCGGTGTGCTTGTGTTGGAACCGTGTAGATGGTCAGGTCTGCTTAATTAGAGCTCTTCAGATCAAAGTCGGTGTGTCGAGCCATGTAAACTACTGTAGGTGGGGACTGTGTTTGGGGTAGATCTACGCTTGTCTGGTATCTGTGAAGCCATCTTATTGTCCCTCCCTTTCCTGGAAGATACTTTGGTGGAGCTGTGTCTTTGGTACTGTGGAGTTTTAGAAACCATGGTAGCTAGATGTTGTTTTTATTTGTAATTTACCTTTGAAAGTGAAGTTTTCTTTAGGGATGACAGTGTTTCTGTCAAGAAACTCGACGCTTTTTTCCAATCTGATGCAAATTTTTAATGACGCCATCTTTACACACTGGCGAACAAGCTCTTCACACATATTGTCTGTTTAATCAATAGAAGATAATGCAGATGATAATCTCTGTGGTTGTTTAAGGTTGAGCAAATGATCCAACAGGCAAGAAAGGATCGTGAGATAATGTGGAAAACAGGTGCTGGCCAGTTCTGCTTGAGCTTTTCACTGGCAGAGAGTTGTGAGGAGCTTGCTGTGTGTTTGCCTGTAGTGGTGCATCTCTTGGCAGAGCTGGGAATCCCTCATCCTGCACGGCTGTGGCATTTATGCGCAAATCTGAGAACAAGCTGCAGGGCTGATGTCAGTGCTGCCGAGTACAGTCTCACAGATGAGGCTGAAGAGGGACTAAGACCTCGCCTTCTTTTGGCAACATAGCACGTTAATCTGCAAATTAATCTGAAAGTAATACTGGGAGCATGGACCCTGATAGATGCTGTAGGATGGTTGGTTGGTTAGAAGCAAAGAAACGGTGATAACTTGGTAGACTGGAGGGAAGAGGACTATATCTACTTGGGCGGTTCACCAACGTGGCAGTGGCCAAATTGGTCTCTTCTAAGTTCCCAGTAGGCTTGAATCAGCTCTTGCGCTATTTTCGGTTCATTTCTGTGGGCTCCATATCAGTGGGCACTGCTTTGTCTGACTGAATAACCTTCCTTAAAGAAAATGTGTCCATTTCAGAAATAAATTACCTCTTTCACTGCCCCTCATGGCCTGATGTAGGGGAGAAAAAGTAAAAAAGGATTCCTGCATTAAAACTGGACCACTAGTTGTTAATATGCGTAGTCTCAATCACAGTGAGGATAATAGACAAAGAACAGATTGAAGAGATAATATTCTAGCTTTAAAGTAGTCCCGTCTCCTGTAGATATGTTTTTCCCTCCCTCGTGGCAGCGATATCCTCTGCATGTAAATGACTCGGATGCGGGCGAAGTTCAGCTCTGTCTCACCACTGCAGCTTTGCGTGAACTCTCGCTTTGGTTTCCTGGATCAGCCAATGCATCGGGGTCCAAATTCCAAACTTGAGGGTGTTTGAGTCATCTTTTAAGCAATGGATTTTTAAAATAAGGGAGCTCTTTCCCTTTCCAGGAAAATTCCAGTGAGAAGGAGGAAAAAGCAAGCCAAAGGCTACAGCTGTAGCAGTATGTTTGTGTGTATTCTCCCTAGCTGGTTTCATCAACCTTTTTGTGCTCTTCTCACTTAAATACTCCAAACAGATCCATTTTTGACGTGGGATGAGAGGCAATCCCTCTCTCCCTTGTGATAGAGGTGGGGGAAAAAGAAAATACCTGAGCCTTCCCTCTCTTCTTTTCTTGAGCCCTAATGAGCTTCAGAAGCTGTGAGATAGAAAAGGCACAAAAAGCCAACAGGATCCACTGTCTGCAGGAGGGACTGGTACCTGGATTTGGGGAGGGGTGAGGAAGAGGAAGGACTTTCTGTCTGGAAGAGGAAAAAGAGACTATAAAACTGGATCACCATTTCCCCAGGTGCTTGGCCTCCTCCGTTCTAGGACTTCAGTAGCTATTGAAAAAGGAGCGTTTGTAACATTTGGAAGATACATAGATAAGGCGGTATCCCCAGTAAATTCTGGAATGTTCTACCATCCTGACATTTGGGAGAAGGAGGAGTTGTTTCACTAAATTATCATTTGCCTTTATGTGGGCCATACTGTACTGCAAAATAATCATAATAAAACAGCTGTTGTAGAGGCTGGGTTACTCTGAGCACTATCCTCACCGTGGACACAAGCTGTTTTCCTAATCAAGTCACATCTGCGACTATCAGGATGATAGGAGGTTGCTGTGTACAAAGGCACAAAAAAGAAATAAAAAATCATCGGCGGAGCTGCAAATAGAAGATGAGGATAATATTCACAAAGGCCGCTTTCCCTTGGCTCGCTTTGCAGCCGCTGAAATGAGATAGATTCCTTTGGGTGGCTGCAGAGATGGAGGAGAGCGCGGAAGGTGGGTGTGCTCGGAGCGGCTAAAAACTTCTCATTTCTGAATGGCCGCTGGGGAAATGCCAGCAGCGGGGTGATGGCTGGAATTAAGAGGAGCTGCGACGTACACCAGAGTTTCTCTCTGCTCCGCTTGGTAGTGTAAGAGCCGCTGGGATGTGACTGATAAGTTACAGACATAGAAGAATTTTGGGGCGTTTTATCATATAGGAGATGAGCCTGTATAAGCCTTGTCTCAGAAGGAGGATCTCAATTTTATGTGAGTTCTTCCCCGTAATCAAATGGGATTTTCTAATGATTGATATAATTTGTGTAGAGTGTTTAGACAGAATGCTATCTATATAAAATAATAGCAGCAAATCTGACCGCAGCATCAGGCATACTCAAAAATAAAATCCTTATACCTTGCTCTTTATCTACCTTGGATTTGCCTTGATATTTCTGAGCACTGGCTGTATTTATTCCCTGTTGTACTCCATAAAGATAAATTCTGCATATTTAGAACTCAAATGAGGAGTAGCTAAAATGTATGTTGGCGTTAACGGCATCATGGCCATTACTAGTGTTCTAATGAATGTCTCAAATGCTTTATTTCTGTGTACATTTACCCCGGTGCAGAATGAAGCGCTGCTGTGCTCAAGTGTTACTATTTTGATCTAGACTTTGAAGGAAAATTTTTCAATCATATGCACACACGGGTGCGTGTTTATTTATGTATGAATGTGTCAAATACATGCATAATACGTGGGTGCCTGTTTGCAGACATTCTTCTAGCCATTCTTCGTGCACTCTAATATCAAATATAGGTCCAAAGGATGTCTTAATGCCCCTACAATGGCTGTCAGGGAAGACTGTCATTCCAAAAGACAGCCAAAAGGAGCAAGTATAAAAAGAGAGATTCATGCATTTTCAAAGGCAAGATGATGATTTGTGAAGTAAAAATGAAGGGCACGGGGTAGAGAAACCTTCCTCTTGCAACCCCTTAAAGGGAGGCAAACCTCCTGTGCAGTCTTGCAGGCAAGATGTTGCTTAATCACGTATCGGTTTAGATATTTCACGTGCTGAATAGTTCAATTTCAGCAAATGCTTAGCTGGAACTTAAGCGAGTTACGTAACTGTTTAACTGTAAAGAAGAAATGGCAGGCATCAGACTGAATCAAGCTGCCACCTGAAATGTTAATGAATTCCTATTAATTCTGAGTGCAATACTCACTCATCCCTACAGTGACTGGTGGAGCAAAGCTGGGGGCAGGTTGAAATCATTTCCGAGCCACTGGGGCTCGAGTTCAGCCTTCTGCTTGAGAAGCTTTACAGGCTGTAGGGTGGCAGTAATCAGCCTGCCCATGCTAGAACGTATACTAGAAACCGAAACGTAGCGATGTAGAAAATGTTATAAAAATCTATTGCAGAGTGAGGGAACGTTCCTGCTCAGTTTCAGTGGTCAATTTTATGCTGGGATTTGTGTTGTCTCTATGACCCAGCTTCCATGGAATGCTTTGGCTCCTACTGATTTAATACGGGTGGTACCTTGTGTTTCTCTAGCTCCAAGTGATGTAACATTCTCGGCCTCAGCCTGTGCTGCTGAGCGGTGCTTTTGGATTTGGCACGTTATGAGCACAAAGCTACCAGTGGTACCAGACAAAGCAGTCTCTCAGCGTGTCATGCCATACAGGAAATTGCGCTTTATGTTTCTATTTGAGAAGAGCATGCTTTCTTATTAATAATTGAATGTGTAAACGTAGCCACAGAGCCAGCTGACTGCCACTGGTTGCAGACAAGCCGGCTGGGTTTATTGCTGCTAACAGGAGTGTTTAATGCAGAGAGAGACTCTTTGAGCTGATGTTGACCGTTTCAGTTTCAGAACAGTCCATCAGGGCCCTTGGTCATTACGGGTCTAGTTTTCTTTATTTAAAGCAAAATATTACTCTTCCCGTAGAAAATGGAAAATATGACAAGTTTATAAAGAGGATTGTTCTCTTACCTGATGAACTGACTTCACCTGCGAGTCCAATCTAGTGGATTTAGCTGGCTTTCTGTCACAGATAAATCAATCCGCATTATATGGGGCCTGACTTGGCATATTTTACAGGGAAAGTTAATCTGTTTGTTTAAAGCACAAGCCTCAAAATAAAGTCACTGTGCAAGTTCTTAACAACAGCAAGATATGTGAGACAGGCTTTCGGTTGTATAGGGAGAGAAGCCTGTGAAAAGCCTCCGTGCTGCTACTGTAATCCTAGAGACTGCAGCATTTGTTCCCGGCCAGCTGTATTAACAGGGAGTTAAAATTGAGAGTTCTTAGTAATTTATGGTGAAAACATTGCAGAAATGTGGTTGTTATCCTAAATTATGTCATTCAGATTTAAAACTAGTTCTAAAGAAATCCATTGTGCACTGTGTGTGCTTAATGACAATAAAGATGTCATCAACTTGTAATCAATACATATTGATGTCTAGAATTCTAGGTTATATTGATTTTCAAAGCTATACTTAATATTTTTTTCCTTGTCCTCATTTCTTTTGCTGAGTGAAATGAGGTGTCGTACCTCTTAAAAAAATGGAGGTCTGGGTAGGACACACCTTTACAATTTGAGGGGTGCACATGATTTATTTGTTTGCGTCTTGTCGGCGTTTTGCTTTCAGCAAACACTTGTAACCAAAATATGTGCAACTCTTCAGTAAGTGTGGTCACCATATGCTAAATACCTTGGTGTATTCTAACAGCACAGTTGCTCTCATCGACACCTCTTGGCTCGTGATATGCTAGAGGAAAGGGTGTGCACTGTCAGCTCGGGGCTGCAAGCCTCTGCTCTGCACATGCTCTCCTCGTTTGGCAAAGACGGTGAAAAACCTTTGAGCGTATGGATAGCTTGATTATAGTGATCTCGAAATGTCCTTCAACACTTGTTTGAGCGAGGGTTCAATATACGAACCAGTGCGGGTAAGGAAAAAGCGGTTTGGACTATAGATACCTGCTTGTCAGTGTCGGCTTTGCCCAAAGTGCAAACTGTGTTTGATGTTGAACTGCTGAGTGGACCTAGACATGGTCATTTTGGCTGTTGAAAGGTTGTGGCTAGAGCTGCCTGCCGCCAGAGGTTGACTGCAGCCAGTTGGCGGCACAGTGGATTAAGGTTTGCCAGTATCTAGATGAGATCTGGAATTGGTAGCAATAGTGAGATCAACTGTGAGTTAAAATTGTGTTTATGCGTGATAAAAACTACAAATCTGTACATAGTGGTGACATTTGTCAGTGTTCAAACACCTTCAGGTTAGGTGGAGAAAGGGAGAAGGGAACCTTGTTCTTGCAAAAGAAAAATATAAAGCAAAACATTTCATAATGTGGATAACATTAGATTAATTTTCCCCACCCCCGGGGAGCTCCATTCCGTGAACACCAGGTGCTCTGGAAGCTATGGCTGGAGAGCTCTGCCAGGGGAGTGCTGCACAGCAGAGAGAAGCTCTTAAACATACACAAATTTGCTTCCCAGTCTGGTTGTTTATCTTGTGTATTTTAAATACTTAAGATCATCATTCCAGGATTAGTGGAGTCCATTAGATCTCTAAAAGTGAAGCTTCAAAATCAGCTGAATTCCCCACTGAGGGAAGAGATGAGGAATGCAGGACCTAGGAATGCTCCATTGGGAAAAAATAACCCCTTGATAACAAAAATGTACAAGAAGCGGCTACTTGGCTAATATTCAAGGTCGTAGTGCCTCCTGTTTGGATATACAGATACAACTCAAAGCAGGAGAAGGTGGGGAAGGTTGAGGCAGGAACTTGAAGCCTTCTAAGGAAGCTTAATTTATTTGCATATCATATTAGGTGGGTTAATGCCAAAGGTAGAAAAGCAGGTGTTCTTTCTCAGCTTTACTCCATGGACCACAGTTCTGCCTCTTTTCGCCCTTCTGCTTGCGCTCTCCGGTCAAGAGTGTGAGACCGTGTGATCATCTAAATGAGTAATTAGGCTTTAATATACCTGGTCCCAAAGCACCGTGGGAATTGCAGATGTTTTGGAGTGGATGGAATGATACGAGGCCACCCTGTTGAGCATCCTTGACCATCTTGGATTACCGACTTTGAGCCTTTTGTCTCACTGGTGTGTGGGAGTGGGTGTTACGTGCTTCTAAATAGGAAAACACAGTACACATTTGACAAGAAATATATATTATTCATTTCTCCTAGGAGAATAAATCTTACTTTCAGCTTTTTACCACACGTACACAGTTTCCAGTTTCAAAGGCAGGATTTTTCACATGTTGTGATTTTTTATTCCCCTCCCACTGCCTCCCCTGCCGCCACCTTTTCCAGTCATTAATTGGCTATTCAGTCCTCATCTAGGGGGGCAGATAGCAAATTAAATATACGGGGTTGAAGTATGATTCATACTTCTTGAACTGCTAAGTCTGTTTTGATGAGCACAGAAGTCTAGAAATGCCTAGCAGAGATTGTTTTCATCTTCTGGGGCAGACTTTCAGGGTGTAAAGGGAAGTAGCGACTGGATCAAGAATTTACTGTTGGTGGGTTTGCGGTGGAGCTGAAAGAAATGTGAGCTAGGATCGACTTTCAGCTTTCTGTTATTTGTGCTGGGTGGGCAGAAATGACTTGGAATGACTTCTCTTCGCTTGACTTCAGCCTTTCTGAGCCCTAACAGAGAACTGGGGCCTCTGTCCTTTTAAAAAACACGTTAACGAAATGGGGAGTTTTGATGGTGAAATTTTTGTCTGCATCAGCAGCATCGCTCCTGTTAACGTTCATGGAATTAGTTGTGAGCGAGCAGTAGTCTGAGGCGGGCAAATGTAGAGAATTGCATTCACAGAAGTGTTTGCGGGACAGCAATGTAACAAAAACATAAGTGGATTGAGCCCTTAATGCCACTAGAGATAAGGAGATTTGTGTGTCCAGCTGTATGTGAAGCTGAGCTGTTCGTTGGGTACATATGCAAAAATAAAAAAGTATTGGATTAAAAAAAACCCCAACCAACCAAACAATAAAATGGGAGAAAAGGTTTGTCTTCAACAGCCTCTCTGATCAGCACCACCTTGCAGGGATCCGTGTTAAACAACCTAAACAGTTAATTATGTAAAAGAAAGGGAACCAGCATGTTAATGAAATTCGCCGTGGTATTAAATGTAAGACACTGCGAACATGAAAATAGGAGAGAAGTGATACAGGAGACCTGAAGATGTTAGAGGAATAGGTAGAAAAGCAAACTCAACCTGATGAACATAAGTAAAAATAACCCAAGCGAGGTGGGCGATGCTCAGAAAACTGGGCTTAGAACAGTGTGGTTGGAAGCAGCAGCGGAGCGTGCCGACGATACCAGGAAGCTCTGAATGCAGTGACCTGTCATTTGGTAGCACAGCAAATAAAACACGATTGTTGACTCTGGGGCTTAGCTCAGTGGCAGAGTGAGGAGAAGCCACACAGTAACACAACTCTTTGGGTCTGGGGGGGTTGTGTCTGTCACAGGTTTTGTGCAAGGATAGTGGACTTAGGAGTGAAGACAACTGCTCGCTCTCTGAGTTGAAAATAGAGCATTTTCTGTGTTTCAGTTGCTTAATGCTTAAGCATGTTTTTTGTCATGTGCTCTGTTATTCCTTTTGCTTTCCCTTGTTAAGCTTGCTTAATATTGCGTGTAGATGGTACCTCCTGAAAATTCAGATACAGTGTACAGTTACAGCATATCTCACGTGAATGACTAAAGGCTTGTTTGGTGAAGCTTTTGAAAATTATTTGGGGTTTTTTGCTACAGATGGTGAGAACTTGTTTTTGAAGTCAGTGAGAGTTGCTAGGATGGTTCGTACAGATTCATTTGGGCCCCCTGTATTCTATAACAATAAAGGGGCTGCGAGGACCATGTAACTTGATTTTATTTCCTTTTCTAGTCATTATGTCTCCTTTGGAACCATTTCATTATTGTGGTCTATCATGTAAATAGCATTTGGACCATTTTTAGTGCACACAACGCCATAAAACTGATTATTTATTTTGACAGCTGTTATGATAGTTATTAATATGCGCTTTAAAGCCGAGAGCTCTCCTGCCTGCTTTGTCGGTCTGTGGTTTGGTGATGTTTGTTACAATTTATGTGATTGTTCATACAGCACAAAAAACCCCCAACAAATCCTCTGCTTAAGAACATAGAACCCTTTCGATGTCCAGTGTTTCTCGTAATTGCCTGTTAAAGAGTATCATGGAAAGCACGTGTGAATGAGGAGCAGCATTGTTTGGGGTGGCTGTGCCAGGTCCTTTACTCTGAGCTCAGCACTAGAAACAGGCGAAGGTAACCAGCGNCCCTCGCTGGCTAGTTTAGGGTCCCCTGTCCTGTTCGCTCCTCCCTGAAGGTGCAGCCTTTCCTTTTCTGCACCCCCCAGTGTGGTACACAAGATCCAGCAGTGCCCTTGGTTTGCACACCAATCCTTGGTACTAACTCTAAACACGGAGTGTTCTCACTGCTAGAAGCAGACTCTGCAAAAACATGCTGTTAACTTCAGACGGTGCAGTTAGTAAGGAGAAACTTAGCTGAAAAGTAAAAATCACTGAACAGAATTGTTCTGTTCTAACCCGAAGCAGGACGTGGGGTTACACAGGGCAATGTGTCTGAAGGCCCAGCTGGATGAAGGGAGAGTGCCCCTGCTTGAGGAGCAGCACTTGTGTTTCCTGAACATCATAATCCTCTTCACAGCCAGACAACATTCACCTTCCCTTATTTGCAGGCTTTATGATTTCCATTATGAAGTGTTTGAACTATAATAGGCCTTAGAATGTTGTGTCCTGTTGATGTGCTTTCCCAGGGAAAACATGGTAGCTCTGATTTAAAGGTGGTGTTTCGATAACTTTATGTGGGAGTATGAGGCTTTGTTAGCATGGAGTGACACCGTAGGACGGGATCTGGAGCATGAAATAGGTAATGGTCCCAATGCCTAGGGATTTTTCTTTTGGTTAGCTCTAGTATGATCTTCTTGACCTTAATGCCAGCTAGGGGTTGGAGCACAGTAGGTGGGCTCCAGAAACATATCTTCTGGTTTGTATGTGAAATGAAGCCAGGTTGTGTGCTTTGAGACCTCTCTGAACCAAACTATAGTGATGAGGAACGCTCAAAATGGCAGAGATGGGTTTCGAAATGGTACTCGTGGTAATGTAGACACAACATACCACGCCAGGTTAGATAGCACTGCTTCCCACTGTGCTGCTTCAGGGTGGGACGTAAAAGAAGAGTAGAACGTGGGATAAATGAATTTACTGTGGGAAACTCCTTCAGATTTTCAATAGCCAAGTGCTACATTTTTATTAATAGGCCGTAATAGATCTTTCCTCATCATTCAGACATAACCAAGGAAGGCTGCTGAAGCATAGCTGGAGTGTCTCCACAATCTTGACAAGAGTTACCCTATATCCTGTGGTTTCCTGGCAGAGGTTTTGCTGCCATTTATACTCTGCAGTTATCAGGCTGTCTTTTTTTATTCATCTCACTATCCCCCATGTTCTCAGCTACTGTCCAACCATTGTTGGAGGGATGTTCGATGCTGTTGAGTGTGTTTATGTTGAAAAGTTGTTGTTACGCTGTGAAAATGCCTAATGTAAGGTTTTTGGAGGCTGCTGCCCACACTTTATAGAAAGAGCGAGGAGAGAGCAAAAGAGAACTGAGTCAGAGCACATATTGCTTTGACTTAATCTTCGGAGGGAGCCTGTTTCTCTCCACTGACTGTGTAGGTGATATCTCCAAATGTGGACACCTAAGTCAAACAGAGACTCTGAGACAGTCTTTTTGTTTTGTGCTGGTACAGTATCTGCCATGATGCCAGCCTACTATGTCTTATCCTGATGGAAAAACAACTTAGTAACTGTAGCTTGTGCTTCTCGAGAATCTGGAAAGCTGAAAGGAGTTACCGGAGCTGTGCAGGGACAACAGATTTTGTGCGAGAGCTGAGCCTTGCTTGGCGTCGTTCACAGGAGCTTTCTGGCTTTTTCTCATTTGTTTGTTTTCCTCCAAATGCAGAAGCCAGTGAGTTAGTGTAGGCGGAGCCGAAGAGTAAGCACAGTTAAAGCTCTTGCAGGAAAACCGCAGATACCTGTACCCTCATTTTGCCATTGCAGTTTTGCGTTTGCCATCAAAGTGCATGTTGTGTCTCCTTGTCCACACGACTCCTCACATGTGCATGGCGGTTTGAAAACAGTGGAACTGGTGTATTGATTAAAAAGAAGACAAGTCCTACCAATTGTTAATGTGTTTCCCCTGACTTCCCATTTGGACTGCTTAGGAATTCTGGTCGTAAGGCAGTTAACAAGCTTTCCAAGTGATTGAGCTTTATGTACCCAACCATTCTTTGGTCTCTCACCCTACCTAAAAATAAAGTCTCTGATTCTGATTGCTAGAACTCCTCTGATTGCTGCGGGAGTTATTGGCGGCCTCTTCATCATCGTCATTGTGGGCCTGACGTTTGCTGTGTATGTTCGGCGCAAAAGCATTAAAAAGAAGAGGGCTCTGCGAAGATTCCTGGAGACTGAGGTGAGAGCATGCTTCTTGTCACAGAATATTTGAAAAAAACCGTGCAGAGCTGTTCTGCTCTTATGTTGTAAAGATGTTCAGATCTTCAGTCTGGTTACCAGAGAGATCCTTCTGTGAACTTCTACAGGACTGAACTGGTGGAATGAATGAAGCTGTTTCAAGATTCTAGTTTTCTGTATGTACATAGATTCATGGCTTCTGAAGACCTAAAAAGATCCACGTGATCATGAAGTCATAATTTCAACAGATTTTTGAACTCCCATCCCGCTCTCAACTGAATTTCTATCCCAGTTCATCAGTGCATTTAGCATTTCTCATGCTTACAGGTTTTCATCCAGCGCATGCCGAGATCAGCTTTTAAGACCGAAGTAAATTCCTTCAGCAAGCTCTCACGCAAAGTCAACCTCATCAGGAATGTTTAAATTCAGAGGTTGTCACTTACTGTTGTTCCCAGCGCCTGCGTTGCCTCTGTGGTCCAGACTTTGTCAAAGCCTGTCATCATGATCAGTAATAATACTGTATTTTATTAAGCCAAGATACTTCCAGGAGCTTAACCAAATGAAGTTCACAGTTCGGGCAAAAATACGTAGTGAAGCTCCAGGAAGGAGTGTGCTGTACACGCTCTGTCTCGCTCTTCGAAATAACAGCAGTGAAAGGGACAATCTAGGAAGTATATTTAAACATAACATTAAGTTGTCATCTGTCAGCTACAGCCAAGATGATTACTACCTTCTCCTCAATCCTATACTTGAAGCACTTTGCAAGGGATGGTATTTTAAATTAGGGACCCCCTTTGGAAGATAGTAAAGCTTGTGAATGCCATTAGCTAGTGATTTGTTAACAATCCTTTTTTTGACAGGCTAGGCTTTGTTACCAGTGCTGTTTTCTGCTCTGTTCCGAGAGTCCTGCTCCCGCTCATCTCTGGTGCAGTGCCTGGGACCATCCCCAGTCTGCTTGCCCAAGTGTCTTTATGCTTGGTTAGAATTTGTGTTGCTTGTTAAATACTCCTCAGCTGTATAGAAAGCTTAACAGTACTCAGCACCTTTAGATATGTCAATCTTGCCATTGTATCAGCCCTTACGTAAACACAATTGTTACAAGCAGGTAGATTTCATTGCATTTGGGAAGTATTGGCTTTGAAGTGCAGCTCTCACTCTCCGTTTGGTCCTGTAAAAGCTGTGGCTGACAGTAGCTGCTGAGGGACCGAGAGCCTCCTCCTGAATCTGTGGGGAAGCTGTTGTCTTGGCTTGGAAACTGCAGATTAAATCAGGAGCTTCCTGAGATAAACACACAAGCAGCTATCGCTTCGGCAGAAGTCTGGATTTCCAGCCGGAGGCTGTAACAGATCTATTCTTTCTGGAGATCGTTCTCCATAAAACACTACAAGCAAAGAGAAATCACTCTAAGAAAAGTACAGTTCACGGCTTACTTCTGTGATAACCTGACTCAGTGCTGTTTGGTTTTGTTGCGTTTTCTTACCCCCATAATTTCCAGGTACTGGTATTATGACATGAACAAAACTAATCGGTCTGGTCCACTAGTTAAGTAGTTCATGGTACTCAAAGAGCAGCAGAAGCAGTTCTCAAACTCCAGAGCATGGTGCTTTTAGCCTGGTGAAAAGACAACTTTGAAATGCTGCGGTGGTTTCAAACCAGTCTGAGTAGGAGTGACTAGCCCTGAATTATTTTCCCCATCCTGTAGAGGAACAGACTGTTTTGCACTGCGTAGAGTACCGTCCTTTTAATTTAAATGTATTTTTAATGAAGCATTGTTTCTCTGGCAGAGCCAGTATAGCACTGAGATCAGAGACCGTTTTTAACTGAATGTGCCATTGTGGCTCATTTGCGAAGTTTCTTGGGACATCTTGAGCAAATTGTTTAATTGTGCCTTTTTTGCAGTGAATTAGTGGCTGTTGTAAAAGAGTGGTCTGCTCTAACATGTTGTCTCCGTAAAGCTGTCCTCTGTGGTGTAACAGAAGTTCAGAAAAACAGTCCTTTCCCCAAAACAGAATAAGAACTTGATGAGCCATCAAGTCAGGGCTATTAAAAAGAAATATGGCCAACTTAAAAGACACTAAAATGGGCAAAAATAGAATGTGGAGCACTGATAATAAATTACGTATTTCTGCCATGTAGAAAATATTTATTCTACCTCTATTAGCAAAAGCCCTTGTGTGTGTTGTTATGACACCAGTTCAATTTCCAGTTCGTAATTCCATCACGCAATTCTTGGTGAAAATTATTGCACTTTAAGTAAGGATTTTCCTTATCAGATCTCTTGGTTTTGTAGTGTTGCTCAGTTGCTTTTGAAGGTGGGAGATCCCTCCCTAAGTTGGCAGGTCAGTGGTCAACAGACCCCCACCACTGTCTTATTCCAGTATTTGTTTGGATTGGTTGTTTCCAGTATAAACGTCTGATGAGCTTTTACATTCTCAACTATTTAAGACGGTTGGATTTTCCTTCGTAGCTTGTGGAACCCTTGACACCGAGTGGCACAGCACCCAACCAAGCACAGCTCCGCATCCTGAAGGAAACTGAACTGAAACGAGTCAAGGTTCTTGGCTCCGGGGCTTTTGGAACTGTATACAAGGTAAGAGCCTTCACTGGCCGGCAGCGAGTTCTCTCATTTAACTTTGGAACAGTCAAGTTCTGCATGAACTTGTCTGATGAGGACATTCACTGATGGAAAATCCTTAATTTTATGTAAGGGTTTGCTGTTGGTGGAAGAAGTAGTTTGGGGTGGATGTTTATTATTTTTTAGCTTTGTGTATTCTCAGTTCTGAGGTTCAGAACACATCCGAAAGAACTGCAACTCTGAGTGAAGTTTTGGGGGTTTTGATTGTTGTCTTATTAGTCTTCTGTCACTTTTCTTCTTATTCCAGGGTATTTGGGTCCCCGAGGGAGAAACTGTGAAGATTCCTGTGGCCATTAAGATCCTTAACGAGACCACTGGTCCGAAAGCCAATGTGGAGTTCATGGATGTAAGTAAGAGCTGCTCAAGCCTCACCGACACTGTGAATGTGTTTGTCCCAGTCAGTGACCATTTTTTGACAATTCAGAGGAATTTGCACTTGTTTGTAAACCCATCTTGTGAACTAGACAAGCGCACAGGACTTGTAAGTCCTGAAAAAAAAATGCATTTTAATTGTTTTCATTCCAAGGCCTCGGTCAGTGTCACTATCCTGATAAAACGGGATACTGTTCACTGGTGTTATTTTATAAGGAACATTGGAGTGTAGACATGAGAGGAAAATGCATCAGTTGTGATTTCAGTAACAAGATTATTGTCGATAGTCTTTGCTGGTTAAAAGCAGTTGCATCGCATTTTATAAAGTTGTCTAGGTGGCTAAGCGCCATTATGAACTTCATGGAGATTAACTCTTTCTAAAATAACATGTTGGTTGTGAATGGGAAGAGGGGGCTAGTGGAAACAAGGTGTCATCATATGAGTCACACCCTCGATTTCATTTCTTCGTAGTTGTCAAGTACAGGTGCGCTTTTGGCAGCCATTGCCTGTGGCTCGATTGTGTAGGTCCTTGTACTTACAAGTAAAACTTGGCATTCTGTTCGGAGAGGCTCTGCAAAAGGTAAAGCCTCTTGTAAAGAGCAGGGTGTGTGCAGAGGGAGTACTGTGGTCGCCTCACTGTCTACAGAATTAGCTAGTGTAGACATTAGTGGCATTGTCCACAGGCTCCAGTTAAAACTTCTGATATTGGCAGAATATAAGCCTAAAAGTGCTCTGCGAGCTCCTGAAATTCTGCTAAATGTTATGCTAAAAGAGTAAAGAACAACAATTTGGCTACTGGGCTGCCGTTTTGGCACCTTGAACACACACTAATGGATCTGTAATGACTGTAATGATATAATGCGTGATGTTAGCACCCGCTATGGCCAAACACCTCCCACCCTCCTCCCATCAGGGGATGATGAATTGGCCATCGTCGAAAGTACATACCCAGTTTGGAATTTTCCTCTGGGGAGTTGCAGAAGAATCTGTTTTCTGCGCTTTCTCCACACATTGCCAGCCAGCTCCTTTTCTTTTCTTCTGCTTCCTGCTTTCTTACATCGTTTTTAATCGCTGCAGTAGCCCATGACTCCTAAACCAGTTCAAGCTGGAGTCTACTAAGTGACCCGTACCACCTTCTCCAGGGCAGCAGCGGAATGTGCATGTGGAGTTCCGTGGATTTGTTTCCACCCTGCAGAGGATGTTACTACTGTTTTGTAAAGTGTAGGTTTAACTTTGTTCCACGTATTTCTGAACAGGTATTACCTCTGGAATAATTTCACAGTCATAAGAATTTCCCCTTGGGTGCAGAGAGGGTTAGGTGCTTAAGTTGTGGGGCATAGTTCCTCCTCCCTGCTCGGCTGGTCTCGCGTCATCATCCGCAGAAGGGCGCTGGAACTTGAATGGAGGGTGCAGGCGTTCTTGCTACTGGTCTGCCTGCCGGAGTGTCTGGGAGGGGAGCCACCAGAGGACACGGGGGATAAGGAGGGAAGGCTCTCCTGCTCCTCACCCTAAGGCCCGTAATGCAATGTAGGAGGGTGCTGAGCCTTAGGGAGGGAAGAGAGGCTTGCTGTGAGGAAAAAGGGAAAACACACAGCTAAGAGGCTACTTCATAGTAGAACAGGGACTTAAAATTTCCCTTGTGAAAACAATTTCCCTTCCTCAGCCTCAAATTATTGGACTGTTACGATTGTCTGATAAGTCAAGTAGCCGTTGGCCTGATCAGATGGTTTAACATCAAACTAGATGCTTGACTGGTAATGTAATACATTCTGAAGTGATGCTG
>WEIS01014427.1:433-18127 GCA_013389965.1 Todus mexicanus | reverse complement strand
CTGAATCTTGCTGTTTTCTTTTTCCTATTTGAGACACATTAATTTTATACTTAATGTAAATCATCCTTTGCCCTAACCCTTTTCTGGTAACAGCAGAACAAACTCTCACTGCTCCCCAGCTTGGAGGAAAAGCATGCACAGAAATTCTTATAACACTGAAAGACTGAATTGCTTAAAATTAGCTAAATGAAAGAGTCTCAACACAAAAACCATGAAGAAAAAGCTTCCAGTAGCACCAGAAAGAAGAAAAAAAGTTGTGGTTGGTTATTTTCTTTTGAACCCTTTCTGGAAATTCTCCAGATGTGCTGGAGTTATTTTCTAGGAATGACATGATGCAGAAACCTATCACGATATTGCTGAGTTCAGTTAAGGCATCTTGCACAGCTGCACGCGGCTTGAACTCTGACACTGCCTGAGCAAATCTGAACCCTCCCACTTCCTCATTTCCTGGAAAAGAGCCTGTCAGTGGGACAGGAGATGTGCATGGATCAGTGGAGGCAAGAGAGTTTCAGCTATTGGTAATAAATTCTCTCTCCCCTGAAGTAACATCAACAGAAATTTAAAGTCATTATCAGCCTCTTGTAAATGAAAAGTAACTAAACTTTAACCCTGAGTAGTCAGTAGGTTCTAGGTTTAAGTCCTAGGAGATAGCTGTCAAGGGGTTGTGAAGAGTCAGACATTCTCAGTAAGAGCTTCCAGCAAGATTAAAATGCCACTTGCTCTTGCAGGGAACTGGTGAATGGAGGAGTAACGCTCAAAAGCTTGGCCATCAGAAATCTGGGCAGGGGCAACAGTCAGCAGACACCAGCAGTTCTCTGACCTGTCAGTGAGGTAGGAGGCATAAAATTAAAACATCTATGCCTGTCTTAATTTAATCTACTGCTGTTTGTAGAAACCACTGGTCCACACCTATGTTTCAGCCAGCGTTTCAACTGCTATCAAATATAATTCATGTTAGCACAAAAACCTGCCTTATTAGCGCACCACAATAAAAATCACTCACATATACTGCACCTTACAAGACATTTCCTTACAGACTCTGGTGAGCAAGTGAGGAAAACCTAATCTAAACCTAATTCCTACCTCAAAAAGTTTACTCTGCCAGCCAGCCAGCTTCAATTGTTGGGTTTGCTACTTGTTTTCTGGGTTACCAGACATAAATCACCACAGCTTGAGAGGTCACAAAGCAGCACGTTATATCATCAGCTCTTAGTGAAGATCATGATGCTTTGTTTAATTTCAAGGAAGAGAAAAGTGCAGATGAAGAACTGGATAGAGAGAAATGGGATGTGTTAAAGAAATAGCCCTTTGCTTCCTAATACTCTTCCAGAACTTTTTGTATTCCTAGTTAGAAGGAACTAACTAGGCACATACCGTAACTATGAATTATACTAAAATCAGACATACTAAATTATCCTAATTTAGTATTTCAGCAGTAAATAACTAAATTTGAATGCTACAGTGGGGGTAAAAACAAAATATAGGAAGCTATCTGCAGGCACAGACTTAAACACACTAAGTGGTCCTGCTTTCTGTGGGGCTTGCTGAGAAATGCCTCAAGTACCGGTGCCAGTTTTCCATGCAGCTTCTGCCAAAAGGTATCTATAAAGACATTACATGAACGTTTCCACTTACTATAAAGCAGAACCTACAGCTGGAAGCCCTCAGAGCTCTGGCAAACAGGATAAAAAGTCAAAGTCACAAAATCAATCTCAAGCCCTAAGGCGCCACAAGACCTTACATCTCCTCCCTGACATTTACTGTTTCATGCTAACCTGTCGCACCGAGCCAGCTGTGTCTGTGCCTGGTTCCCTCTTTCTGGGCCAGGCAGTATCTAATAAAAAGGGGGATACTGCATACATTGCTGGAGCAAACACAGCAGGACTTCTAGCAGAAAGGGATGTCACAACTGGGTTTAGAACTCCAAGGAAAAATGCATCCATAGCTCTACCTGCACAGCAGCCTGAAGACTATGCAAAGATAGACCTGGAATATACTACCTCCCTAAAATTCCTATCACCACTGTTATCACTTGGGTCAACTCTACATCTTTTCATCCTGTGTGGAACTGATCGTGTAAGCTGCTGAGTATCTTTCTTGCTGACTAAGACAGTAGGAGGGGGATGTGGTGTCTCAAGTAT
This sequence comes from Todus mexicanus, assembly GCA_013389965.1. Taxonomy (NCBI): domain Eukaryota; kingdom Metazoa; phylum Chordata; class Aves; order Coraciiformes; family Todidae; genus Todus; species Todus mexicanus. The sequence goes on along the minus strand of WEIS01014427.1, from coordinate 15,986 downwards.
TCTCAGGGTACCTCACTATAGTTGCACAGACTCCTGTACGAGATAAATACCTTATGCTGTGTGTACCTGATGCTGCATACCATTTAGAGAAAAAACACGGAGAGTGTGCAGGGTAAGACCTGCTGCAGTCTGAAATTGTTACAGGGTCACTTAAGTCTGAACTCATCCTGTTCTAGCACCTGGCATGGGACAGGACATCATTAGAATCCCATAGCTGCAATGTCCCTTGTCAGACAGCCCTATCTGACAGCAGACAAACTTTAAAGAAACTAATAAGAGTGAAAATTATGAGTGTAAAACTGCATCCTCTACTCCTTCCTCATACATGTAGAACTGGGAGAAAACACAGAACACCAGAGCACTTCCTTTAAAACCAGGGAAAAAGATACTACTCCTGTAAAAAGAGTTATAAAACAAGGAAACAGTTGAAAATTCATCAGCTGAACTAAGCAGGACATCAGGACATGGATGTTAACTTTTGACTTTTCACTTGCATTCTCAAGTCAGGGTTCCAGTCTAGCTGTCCAGAGCTTTAGCCAAGTCCCTTTCCATCTCAGAGTCACCATTTGAAAACTGGATCTATTTTTTAATTCTTAAAAGATTTCATAACAATTATTAAAAATATATTTCTACTGCCTCAACAAAACTTCAGTTCAGCACTTTTGATCATATCATCATTAATAGATTGGGAAATACCCAGATAAGAAGAACTTGGACATCCTCCTTATTAAGAGTCCACTCCACCAGGCTGGTGAAACCTCAGCCTCTACCAGTGATAAAGTAACTCTTGCTTCGCTCATCTCAGAGTTTCAAGACAGTAAAGGGAACCAGCTCAACTTTCAAAAAGGCTCTGACAAGGCTCCACTCCAAAGTTAAAAGACTAAGCTGCTGCTGAGACACATTCTAAGATTGTCGGACACATTTCTAACTCTTCCCCACTTCTGCGGCGCGCCTCCTGCTTGCTCAAATGCAGCTAAGCAGTGTTTCCCTTGAACCTGATCTAGCTTTGCCTTCACGATGAGGGATTCAGGGTGCCCTCTCTGGACTGTTTCCACTGCAGATAGGATGGAGTTACTTAGCACAAGTAAGTAGGAAGGCAGTTTGTGTGTGTGCCTGTGCGTACGGCATCAGTGTGGCTTGTTTGGGTGCTTCCAGTTTCAAGTCAGCTGGGAGGGGGGCTGTTGACTTACGCTGAGGTGGTTGAGAATCAAAAGGCATCATCATCTTGGGCCTCATCCCCCTTCTTCCTGCCAGCGTGGACATGCTATCCTCTGACTCGTGCCCTGAAGGAAAAATACTGGAGGTTATTTACCACTGCAGCAAGACTTCTGCAATACCACACCAGACGATTTAGATCCTCCTCTATTTCTGGGCTGTCCTGCTTGAAAGCAGTTCTGCAACTCATGACTGATAAAACCAGCTCTCTCATCCTTCACTAGAAGGTGGAAAAAAGGGTAAAGATTATCGGGCACTGAAGAAACTCTCCAGGCCACAATGCAAACACAAACCCCGGGCAGTGCAGTTCTCGGCAATGCGTGGCAGTACAAAGAGTCACTTATATGGGTGAGATGCTGGATTAAAAAGTTAACCAAGGAAAAACTCACCCACACTTCAAAAGTTGAGCAATAGCTGGTTAAAGCACCAAAATCCAATTGTGTGTGTGAAAAACGTCACACACCTCTCTCAACAGTTTAATATAGAACACTTGTTAGATGATCTTCTGATTACTGATCAGTATTTACCAAGGGCAAGTCAGGTCTTAACTCTTGGACACTCAGTATTCTCACTACAACATGTGATTCATCCTTTCATAAACTAGGCACAAAACCAATTTGCTACTTGGAAAGTCAGACTAAAAAGAGATAAGGGTAGCTGAATAACGTGCCAATAAAGTGATTTCACCAGACACAGTAAAATGTATTTTATTATAAACATCATGCTCAAAGTACTTGTTGATAGTTCACCTCTGTAGGAATTCCGCCTTTGATGGATATTGCTGTCCATGGAATTATCAACTGGGGTGATGTCTTGGGAGTTGCGAGGGATTGGGGTATCTGTCATGATTGGGTTGGGATCTGGAGATTTATCGATGGGTTTTAGCTCCAGTCTTTCATGATGGATCCAAAGGTCAGGAGGCTTGACATCTTTGGAGTTCCCTTTGTACTTGTGGGACCCGTTCACTGATTTGCAGGCAGCTCGTTTCCTTGGGAAGGAAAAACAAATGACACATTCTTAGATGTAGGCCTCCTTTCACTTGTTGAAAAATCTGCACTGAGGTTTCCTTTGGCTCGCGTATCCAGCTGAGCAAAAAGCCACCCGCCGGGCGGGGAGCTTTGAATTTTACATAGAAGCACATCTGACATCTCAAAGCGCAGTCTGTAACTCTGATGCCATGAAATTTGTCTCAGATGCTACCACATGCTGCAGAACCGTGCTCTGCAGTCTAAGCTTTTGTTAACAAAAATTAAGTTTCCAGCACTTCTGGTTATTAAGAGAATACTCTAAAGGTGAAGCATATGTATGTCACGCTGTGCCCGTACTCCAGGACTTACAACCCACCTCAAACAACAGCTGCAGAAGGCGTGTGCAAACAGCCAATTATCCCAATAGGGTGGTTAACTCTGAAGATTAATGACAAGAACATTTCTTTTACCACCTCTCAGGCAAGATTTCACAGGGTTATTTCTGCTCTTTGAAAACAAAACACATCTCGTGGATGCGGGCCCATGAATTTTGCCCTCTCCCAAACACGTCCCTCAGTTGCTAGAGCATCATTCTCATATCCTTGCTCTCCTCTCCTTGTGTTTTTGCAGGATGGTTCAGCTTCAGCAAAGCAAGTGGGGATTATTCTCTAAGCCTGGCCTTTAATCACTTTCTTAAAATTCCAGTTTGCTTGAGATGCCCTAAATGTGGGAAGAATTCAGGTACACATCTGTATTTTGGATTTTAGAGCACTTTCCCTAAGGAGTCCAGCACCAGATTCAGATGCTTCTCCAGTATCTACTCCAATCTATCTACAAATTGGATATTATCATGTACAGCTTGTAAATCTACTCCACACAGGAAGGGACACACTAAGAACAGAAGTGAGAAGCTGCCTGAGCGGTTGAGCTCTCACGACTCAAGTCTGGAAATAATATTTGAATCAGTAATTTCTTGTCAGAGAGAATTTAGTTGTATTGATCCATGTTATGTTCTCAACATTGAAGTTTAAACTCCATCACTGATCTGTTGTCAGAGTTCACCTTCTACAGCTTACTTCAAAGTAATAAACTCTAAAGCATCATGACGAAAAAAAACCCAGAATTAAGAGAGCAAGGTAGGACAGGGCAGAGTGCCACCTGGAGATCTTACTTTTTTTGGTGAGAAGTCGTACGACGGGTGCAGAAGACAGCAACTATCACCACGATCACAATGGTTATCACTCCAACAGATACGATGATTACAAGGAGCATGTTGCTGTCCAAGGGAGAAGTTGGACTTCCATGAGGACTGTTACTGCCTGGAAGGGTTTGAGATAGGAGAAATGGATTATTTATTAGATAGCAAAAAAATCCCCATCAAAAGCAGTGCCCATCAGTATTCTTCTCTGAAAGGAACGTATTTTCTGTGAGACTAAGGAGTGGTACCTTAGGGCAAGGCTTCTGCAATGCACTGTGCAAATACAAAGAAGTTAAGATGATTTTTTTCCTTCTTAATATGTTATTTCTGAATTAATTTTACACTTGTGCGCTAGAGCAGCCATTTCAAACTAAACTGGGAACAAGAGCTGCTTATCACTGCTGAAATACACACAATGTCGTTTTTCCCGTATACCCCACAGAGCAGGCAAGAACACTCTGACAGGAGTGCAAAACAACTTCTGGAGTGGGAACTATCATCATAAAGAGAAAAAGTTACTGGACGAGATGCACTCGGTATTTTCAGTAGGATATAGCGTCACTCAGTGAAACACCAAGATGCTGCATTTCAACTGACAAGCTTTACAACAGCACTTACCACCAAGTGGTGGTTTGTAATCGGGTCCTATGTCCACTGCGCGGCTTCCCTTCCCTGCAGATCCTGAAGCTGAAAAGGTCACAGATGTGGTAAATTTGTATACATATATATACACACATGCTTCAGCATTTCTAAGCTAGCTCTTCCAGAACTTCTCTGAACCATTGTAAGCAATTTTTTCTCTCCTTTTCTCTCCCCTAAAACACAGTTTGGCTTTGAACAGTTACTGTTTCTCCAAGAAAAGAACTGCTCCTTCAAAAACGCTGTTTAATAATCAGTTTCCTGCGTTGCTATTTTCCTAAGTGAGTTTAGGAGCCTCTACTAGCATTCATTTTTAATCAAAAAATAAAAATTATTTGCAGTAACACACAGGTATACATTAAGGCAAAGGGCTTTGCCACACTTGTGCAGACAGTTAATCATCTTGAAACAGTAATTATGATCTTTGAGGTCCCTTCCAACCTGATATTCTATGACTCTATGACATGATCCTATGATTACACAGGTTTATTTTCCTAACACATAATTACAATGGAAGACTGGAAATGAGCAGAGGTTCAAAAGCACAGTAAATGTAATATTAGGTGCCTGCCTATCCATAAAAACTTGCTTTTGACTTCTCTCTGTTCTTTTCTGTTTGTTTCACCTTCGCCACAAGTGACAATGAAGTATCACAGAAATGTTTATGGTGAAACCTGGGAAAACAAATTAATTAGCTTGGAAGCTTTATGAATCTAATCTGATAATGGAAGTGATCAGATCTGTACCTCAATTACTACAAACTGAGGAAAATCAGGTGCTAAATTAGAGAGCTGACCTCCCTGCTGAAACGTCACTCTCTTTTCACTCTAACGAGCACTTCCCCTCGCATAATTCAGGTCTAATTTACATCCCAGGCTGCCACAGCAAGAGGCACGAAGTCACCAGTTCACCTCCAATGTTAAGACCTCTCCTGAGGTAGAAGAACGCAAAGAGAGACCAAACTTCTGTGCTTCCATTAAAATGCACTAATGCAAAATTACCGTGAGCAATAAAAGTATTTTAGGAGGGGAAAAATACAACAAGATGCAAAGAACAACATCCCTCTGTTTACAGGAATCCATAATCCTTTGCACATTTTTTACACAAAAAGCCTAGCCCACAAAAACCCCCAAAGTCTGCAAATTTAGCAGTTTCCCATCTGGAGAAAGATTTTCTCAACCAGCTTGTATTTAATACGTTGACATCTGCATGACCAGATAATTTGCACTGAAAAGATGTGAAAGAACCCCTAGCTGAACCTGGCGCTGAAGGTACGTTGGGGCAACAGAGAAACTGCAGGAGAAGGGGGGGAATAAAAATAGCTGACAATATTTTAGAAGAACAAATAGTCACCCTACATATTTTTAGTGTGGCAGCTGGAGCCTGAACATGAGAGGATGGAAAAAGGGGATGGATGGGAGGTGGTGCCACATTTTCTGCACATCTTTCCATATTATTGAAATCAGGTATTTTCAAAAAACTACATGTCAGGCTGTAAATTGTTGGTAATGGTTAAGTAGACAGACATACTAGGACTTCCCTAAAACACTTTACCGAGCACTGTACAACGCTTTGTTAAAAACAGCATAATAAAAAAGCTACGCAGCACGTATTAACAACATTCACAACTAATTAGCTGATAAGAATGAGAATTATAATTGCAGAATCATTATTCATGAGGGATATTTCTAATGAGTTCTGCAAAGACCTGTGCTTGGTCAAGTGTAATTCAATATTCTTAATAACACTGTGAAAGAGAATTAAAGTAATTGCTGCCGAAGTGAACAGGTGACATAAAATAATAGAGTAGATAAGAAGATACACAAAGTCACCTGCACAGGCCGACAGGGATCATGTGGCACATACACGTGGGTGGCACACACGGTGTTGGTGCTGTTTATCCTGGGGGCTGCACTCCCTGAACAACGTATATAGTCACACAGCAGGTGTATACATCCCCCGTATGTGCATGTCCATGTGATAAAGGGTATAAATCATATTTAGAGAAGAAGAACATTGGAATGCAGTGATTTTGGCAAGCAGTCGTATTTCCAGAGGGTGCAGCCACCCTTGGGAATTGCTACCTGTGCTGTGCACAACCCTTGGAGAGCGCTGCAGCCTGGGGACACCCAACATGGGCACCGCCTGCCCATTTTCAAAAATGCAAAGGTGCTGTAAGATACAAAGCCCAGTTTTGAAAACACAATGACATTTAGCTACCTAACTAAGACATTCCTCAGTATCTCAGTCCTGAAGCCAGGGATCAACGGTTTAGCCTTTAAATTCCAGGGAGCTCAACTCTTATGCAGCATGCCCTGAAAGACAACCTGCCTCTGCAGTTCAAAAAAAGACAGAGCCACTGAGGCCAGAGAGTCAGTCCCACTGTAGTTTTATTCCTTCCCAGCCTCAAAGAACTTGCCTGTTATTTCCTGAAAGCCACAATTCTGGCAATCAGTGTTACTGTCACAGAGCAGGGTTTCCAGCTCTTCAGCTCGCCTTCTCCTTTTCTACATTTAAACCACTGCCATGATTTANTTAATCCCAATTCATTGTGACAGAACGATTCAGCTCTGGCACAACCCGCCTGTCCCTTCACGTGACATCTGGCTACAGAGATCACTTCATATTCTTAGCACCCAAACCACAAATAGGACCTTGCAGTTCTTCCACTATTAAAAGCACGACGGGAACTCCCTCGTTTACAGTTAGAGCAGCAGATCTTTGTCTCATTTAGGAAATGGAACAGCACATGAACAAGAAAAACAACGTGTGAAGGATGGAATAAAAGAGAATGTGTGGCTATTCATTTACCTTGATCATTAGGCATTTTATCTGAGGATTCAGCTAGTGAGACAAGCACAGGGAAGGAAAAAACAAGAGAAAGATCACAAAGCTTGAAGGAGTGAGAGGTTAAGCTTCACACAGCACAAGCAGACTAACTAGAGCTCTCATTTCTAACACCAATACTCATACAAAAAGAGTACTGTTAAAAAAAAAAAATCTACTCAAAACTTACATCTCACTTCTCCTTAGAGTCCAATTTTGAAGCTCCCCTGCATTCGTACTATTTCCCTAGTTACCCATCACTGAGCAGTTCTTGATTGTAGAGCCTGTTGTGTCACACTCATTCCCATCATTTCCAAGTCATCAGCGAGTGGCTGTTGCCACTGGTTTCCAGCTCCGGAGCCTGCTGCTCCTCACCACTCCATGGCGAGCGGGTGTGACACACGCCGCCCCGAGAGCCTTAAAGCAACTCAACACTGCTTTCTAAAAAGTATGTTTAGAACCCACCAGTGATTTTGAAACAACACAATGAATCAAACAGAAAATTTAATTCCAGTCAAACTCAATTGTCTTCCTCTTTTTTCCAGTTTAAATATAAAACTCGTGCTACTCGTATCTGATAAGAGTTCGCATGCAGAAAACGAGGAGGATGATATTTAGCTGTAGGTGGTGGTTTACCTTTTGGGGTTCTGAACTGGACTGCCTCAGACATGGGCCCCATGCCCTTCGAGTTGCGGGCCTGAATTTTGAAATAATACGGCGTGTCAAGGGTCAGTTCTTGTATCTGATGGGTCAGCCTGTTTCCTACAACGGGCTCAATAACCCAGTCGTGTATTTCAGCATTCACATCCGTGCTGTAGTAAATGATGTATCCTAGTCGAAGGAAAAAGCAAAAGAACTTCATACATAAAAGAACAGGACAGTTATAAGAGCTCACAGAAAATGTCCTATTGACTTTTAATATTTGCACAGCTAAACGGTTACGGGTTTTCTGAAAGCGTGTCCTTACTTTTTCAAACACTAAGAGTGCATTCAAATATCAGACAGCTGTCCCATCTCAAATCTTAATGTGCTCAATGGGTGTACATTAAGAGAAAAAAAGCCATTTAAAATACCAACATTATTTTTGACTGCTGTTCAGCGAATATGGAGAAATGCCTTATTTCCATCTCTACCTGCTCATAGATTAAATAATGTAAAATAACATAAAGCTGTTACTATCAAAACATCATCAAGGTATTAATATTTATAGAAAATAGTTAACATTAAACCAACAAAACATTCTCATGTGCAGCTAAAGAGTGTTCAGTGGTTTATATTTATTATTTTTCAGTTTATTAACAAGGATGAGAACTATCTGAAGAGAACTGAAGTTATTGTGGGCATCACAGAAGAAAATAAAAGGCACAGGAAGAACTTATGTTCTGTTACTAAAAAATATTGCAATTACAAACCAATATAAGGTGAAAGCTTTATAACCTTCTCATATAAGAAACAGAGAGCTCCAGCATAAAATAAATTCTTGCACCAGGGCTGGGTCATCTGCTGCCTCAGGCACAACTTGCTGCATCCCTCAACCCACAGACCACCAGAACACTGTAGGGAAGGGAAGATGTTCTCCAGAGAGACTTCCATGTCTTTACAGCAATTTAAAATATTGCAGATGCCCCACAAGTTTACATAAATCACAGTAACTGGTATGGCACAGAAGGTGATGCTTGAAACTTGTCTAAGAGACATATATATACAAGCAAATATATATACACACATAGTGCTGGTTAAAAGCGCTCTGTATAGTATAGTGGCAGTTACGCTCTGCCTGTCCTAATTAGTCAGCAACTATAATGATGCACAAACATCTGGAATCCAGCTCAGTACTTCAAATCTGTCCTGTTCACAGCAAAAGGAGGTTAGAGCTGAAGAGACCAGCACTCCACAGCTCCGCTCTCCACCACGTGGAATTACAGCAGTGTGTAGTTTTTACAGCATTACTTAATGCACAGAAAGAGCAGAGTTAATGAGTAATTAACGAGCAATAAGCTGCTGCTCCAACAGCGGGGGCTCTCCCCACACGGGGGCACTCGGCCCACACGCCTGGCACTGCCTCACTCTCCTGGAAAACCTCACGGCAGGGTGTACTTTACTTTTTGAGCTCTTAACTGCTGCTTACACAAAAAACTAACAAATACTAGGCATTTTTGTGCATCGCCTATGAATAAATGTAAGGTTCTCCTTTGAATTATAGCCATTGTAAGGAGATTTTTTACCTGGAAAATTGAATGTGCATGGGAATTTTGCTAACAACACTGTGCAGGTAAATGCTGATCTCTTTGTACACTGACTTCCATTTCTTGTGTATGCACTCGATGTAAGAGGACAAGCTTAACTTTTTAGGAGTGTGGATAACTGGGAGATATTTGTGGGGGAACATTTCACACTTGTCTCAATGACCCTCACTGACTGACCAAGGCTCGAAACCTGCATTTAAGACAAAAGCTCTTGTTTCTCCAGGAAACATCTTGCTGCTAAATAAAATAACACAGAACTGTCTTTCTAGCCTACTTAGAAGTTTATTGTAATTACTAAAGGTGAAGAGTGTCCAGTAGTCTGCCTTTTCAGAGGGATCTAATTAGTTTTAGTCTCCTGTCTAGAACCTCATCAGATGCCAGCTGCTGACAGGTTTCAAAGGTTTGATTCTGCACTGCAGTTAATTCTGAGAACAAAAGCAGAATCATACACATTGGCAAACTGCATGCCAATAAAATCTGCTTTAAACTTAGAGCATGGGGTAAAAAAACAAAGGAAAATCGGAGCGAATTATTCCAGAAAGCCTTTAGAAACGGGAATCCAAACAGAAATTAATAGAAGGAAAACAGTAATTATTATTTTCTGTGAAATGATTTAACCTACGTGGAAGTGATACAGTTACAAAGCCAAATAACAGTTTATTCTTAATGGTTATGTCAGGGAACTAATAAAGTGACTTGAAGTCTGTTCCATGCCACAAAAATGCTACAAAGATGACAAAGAGCACTGGGATGGATTCGTCTAAAGGCTTATTTCTGGAGGCAGGTTATGAGAACAGCACAAGCTGATAAAGGCAAAGGTCATTGAGATATTTCAACTTTCAATTATAGCTCTGATTAGACTCCAATTTCACACTGCAGTTAGTTTATATCTTAATATATTTTTACTAGGTACAAAAGTAAATAATTAATCCGAGCTACTAAAAAGATTGACAAAGAAGATAGGGGCCTCGTGGCTTGCTCTAGGCTAAACGAGGTATGGAACATGTTCACGCAGTTATGCAGATTATATTCTGCTGTTAACCAGGCATCTTATATCCGCCTTTATTGCTCATGCAAACTGCACCTGTAATTTTGCCATTGGCTTCGGACGGAGGCTGCCAATTAACAATTATTGTCCGAGGTTTCCCCTCTTTGCTCACCACGGTCACGTCTTTGGGAGGAGAAGTAGGAACTGCAAACAAACAAAAAACAGACGGTCAGGAACAGGTTGCCCAATTTCACTGGATATAAAACTAAGTAACCTCAGCACCTTTGCTTTTTATTTGTTCCACCAATGAAAAAAAGACACATACAATAATAAAACCTCTGCAAGTTCGGTCTTCAAATAAAGGCACCACCCTAGTGTTGTGGTCTCACTGATTTACTCCATCCAACTGGCACATGGCAGCTGGTGGGCAGCATCTCCTTTCTGGAAGGAATTACCTGTTTCTAAAGCACAGCTGCTGTGATTTGTGACTGACCAAGGCCACGTCTTCAAAAACAGGGCACCTTTGTACAACTTTAACAGTTGGGGTCAATGACTGAATTTCTAACCTGAATTTCTTCAGCCATCATCTTATCTATCTTGGGACCTTCTCAATGCTGATCAATACCTAAAAGGGCAGGGGGCAAGAGGATGGGGCCAGACTGCTCAGTGGTGCCTAGTGACAGGATAAGGAGCAACGGGCACGAACTGGAACCCAGGAGGTTCCATCTGACCAGGAGGAGAAAATTCTTTGCTGTGAGGGTGGCAGAACCTGGCCCAGGCTGCCCAGAGAGGTTGTGGAGTCTCCTTCTTTGGAGAGATTCCAAACCCATCTGGACAATGTGATCCTGGGCCCCCTGCTCTGGGTGACCCTGCTAGAGAAGGGAGGGTTGGATGAGGTATCTCCAGAGGTCCTTGCCAACCCCTACCATGCTGGGATTCTACGATCATAAAAAGTAGATGAACTTGTGAAACTAATACAATTTATATGCACAGGCATATGAAATATCTCCCTATTTTCAGGTTTATGGTGAGACCAAGACCTAATAACGCCACTCTGACACTCAAATCTGAATCTGCAAAGTAAATTCACCAGAGTTTTTAAATCATAATCCGTAATTGCTGATTTTAGTGCAAGAATTATTTGTGATGTGCAAGCAAACCTACACCACAGAAGTGTGCGAGATCTAGAAACAGTCGCTGAACACGAACGTCTGAGCTTTTTGCCAGAGAGCAAGACTGCGAGAGGGGAGAGCACTTCCTTCTCCATCAGCCTCCTCCTGCTGCAAGTTCAGGAAATGGCACGAGCTGCTTCGGCAAAAGCCTGAAACCTGAGCCCCTTCTCGCTGTGAACTAAACCATCCAGCTGGGGCTTAGATTAATGGCTTTCGACCGCGCCAAGCCAACGTCTCCGAAGGTGCATTAACCAGCCGCAGTTTGCAACACCACATTAGGAAAAACACGAGACTCCTAATGAGGTAACTTTTAGCAAAGTAAATCCGCCTTGGATATTTAATACTGTATTAGGAACATTTTGTGCTCACACTGTGCTTTCTGTATTTCAAGAACTTTATGTATACTACCTGTGAGAAATTCAGCTGTTCATCCTCTGAGATGCTACTTCTTATCCCTCTGCAGAGTGTTGGAACTCAGGGACAGTAACAGCTCAAAAGTTACCATAATTATTATCCGAAAAACGCAAAAAAATGCTCAAAGGAAACCAACAGACAATCTAAAGCCCTACAGTAAGCTTCGGAGTTAAAAAAACAAACCAAAAAACGAGGCCTTGCCCAGGAGAGATTTCCAATTGAGAGACCAACACTGAACCCAGTATCCCGTATTTCTCGTTGGCATTAGCTAAGGAGTGAGTCCTGTACAACGCTGCTACTCAGGAGTATTCAAAAGTAATGAGTCACACACTCAGGAATTTGGCAACTAATATAAATCACAAGATCTGTTACAAGAAAATATATTTAGCCTTTTTTTATTTTTATTTTTTATATTTGCTTCTTAGTTCCCAAGCTTTTAAGTCATCTTTGCAAATATTCTTTACAACCACTCTGACTAGAAATTTATTTTGTATTTAAATGGAAAGAAATGACACCTCCTATATCCTGCCCTCACTCCTGGACATTTTTGAGTTTCAAATTCTCTTAAGAACTTAATTTGTGGAAATTTTACAGTCCTTGCTCTTGGTGTAGACTTAAAGATGAGAACTGTACGTGTGGCAGCAAAAATTCCAAAGAAAGGGTTTTAACATGGGATGGACACAGTAACTGGAGTGGGAAAGGAGCCTCTGCCCAGACCTGTGCTGTCGAATGGTAGCTGGCTCCGCATCATGGAATTCCTACCAAAAACTAAGACAATTGTTTCAAAAAGGGTTTATGGGACTACGGAGTAATTTAGGAGACTCCTGGTTTTATCCCAGTTTTGCTTTTTCTTATGCCTTGTTCTGGAATACTTGGATGATCTCACCAATTCTTTGCACGCTTGATTTTTATGCTGTATTTTAATTTATCATGAGAACTACTACAGGGTCATTTGGATAGGCTCTTTTTTTGTCCTCACCATTCGTATAAAAAGAAACCTAAGCATAATAAGCACTAAATTGAATTGCACAAAGATCATTTAACACGACAAGATAAAAAGAGCTAATGAGAGATGGTGAGAGAGACAGAGAGCGGTTGTGGGCCAAAGTTTGTAGCCCAGCGGCTACAACCCTTTTTCTGTTGTGTACTTTAGTGCATCATTTCTACAGCACCGAAGCGCTGCAATGGCAATTCCTGTGGAAGAACAAGGATTTAGGGCTGATCTGGATGTCTTCAGTTCTACCAGGCTTTTTTTTTTAATTCGTTTGCCTCATGCACTTCCTCTCTCTGTAAAACTGATCATCATAAATACAGCAAATTTTAATTACTATTTGCAAAAGTATTTTCTTTGTATTTGCTATTAACATGCTCTTTCTGAGATGTTTCAAGCATACGCTTCTTTATTCTCTCCTGTCCATAAGCTGTGGTACATTATTCATTACTTCTCTGTAATTTGATGTAAATTCTTCTGCAGGCAATCATCCCTTTGAATTTTGAAGTATGTTGTTGGTTTTCAATCAGAATTTCTGACTACACCATAAAGAAAAGAAGTCTCCCCCAGCAAATACTCATCAGCATAAACATTTTAAATACATGCTTCCCCTCCTCCAGAATTTTGGCAGACTCGGCTTTATTCATCTCATCGGGAACGTTGGCCCCTCAATAAAGACACAAAGAAGTACCTAATTCAAAAGTTGTTCCATGTGCCGTCATACTCCAAGTACTGGATCTTCGACCTTTAGTCACCATCACGGAGAACTCATACAAGGTATTTGGTTTTAACCCAGTCACTAAATAGCTCAGAGTGGTTGCATTTGCAGTCTGAAAGAAAAACAAAGCGTCAGTAACTCCTGAACTGAAAACTGTCCATCACCAGCTCTTAAACCCCTTTGGTCTCAGGGAAGGGTTTAAAACATTTGAGCATCGCTACATTTTCATAACCACGGTCATTAACTCTCTAACGTTTTAGCTCTGTCATGCAAATTCATTAATCAAGTATTAATGTGCAGTTGTTTTACCCTAAACTAGAAATCATTCTTGCAATCAGCAAGAACATTTAATAGCAGTCAATTATAAATTAAAAAAAACCCCCACTAAACAACACAAGGTCCAGGGCGCACATTGTTATGCAGCAGGATAAATGACAGTCAGCTTGGGGGGGTTAATTTACATCATTTCATTAACTGGTCTGGCTGGGGAAAACAATCAAGCACAGCTAACAACATTTCTTGAAACCTCTATCTGCCTTCCAAATTCCTGCTAGAATGTTCAGTAAACCTGTAACCTTTCAAACAAAACCAATAATAATCAGCTGAAGGTACAGGTGCTGAGATGATGCTAATGAAGCTTTATAAATATGTAGGTGGTATTTTGTTTTTGTTTTGGGGTTTTTTTCCAGAAAAAAATGGTTCGCACACTGAAACCACGCGTGCTTTAGAGTGGAATTTGTAGCTACAGTCCTCAGAAAACAACTGTTTCCAGCTAATTAATTTTCAATGAAAAAACCACATTTTTTGAAGACTCTGTGAATTATACAGCCCAAATTCTGCAAAGAAATCCCGTATTTCTCAAGTACAGTGACAGCTTTTTTTATTGCACCAGGTGAAAGTTCAACAAACTGTCAACAAGCGATATTTAGATCTGTACAAGGTGTTCTGGTGTTCTGCCTGTTCCAAGACGTGCCTTTTGCCAGTTTGCCATTACAGGGGTGGACAGACAACAAAGGCATCATAAAACTAAATAAAAAAACCCACCCTCTGTTAACTTCTAGCATTTCCAGCTGCATTTTCAAAGCAGCTGGAATTGTTGCTGAATGATTCCAACATTTCAGTGGAGAGTAGGACAGTTCTTATAGAACAAGTTCAGTGACCGAGCACAACCACCCTGGTAAAGCACAGAAGCAAAGCCTTTCGGCCAGGATAATTACGTAACAAGTCCAAAAGAGAAATCTTTTCCTAGCATCTTGCATTTTGAGCTGATGTACCCTCCCGAGAAGCACCACTTCTTCCTCTCCAGAGTAGCCCTGGGAAGTCCTACCAGCACCATTCTGTTTGTTGCACATTTTAGCTCCCAGCTGCAACCATATATGGCACCTGGAGTCCTTTTTACAGGTTGAACTTGTATTTTTTATCTGTGGCTTTGAAACTTGGTATCTTTTAGTTTCACTGTGCATCCCACTGAATGTAAATGACACATGAAAGGCTTGACTGGAGTGTTACGATTTCTCTCCTTGCTTCATTTTTTAACACCACTTACTGGTTTTAAGATCACAACATATCCCACGGTACTAAACCCCGCTCACCTATTTGAAATAAACTTCCTAAATATCACCCTGTAAAATTTCCTTTCCTTTTATGCAGTTTATAAAAGATCTAAGTTAAGATTAAATATTTTAGCTTACGCTTGAGAGCGCAGCGATAAATCACAGGTAGCCTGCGAGTAGGACAACGCGGCTCCACCAACAAAGGTTCTTTGAAAAGGGCTCTCTGATCCACATCAGTGGAACGACACGGTTCAAAGCACAGCGGAGTCTTTTACCTTCAGGAACTGTATCACATCTGTTCCTGTGTTTATATGCTCAAGATTGACACGACTCGTCGACAAACTGAAGAAAACGCATCTCCTTAAGGCGGAACCTCTCAACTCCTATTTGAGGCCTACAGCCTCTTCTTTAATAACAATTTGCTCATGTCAGCACAGAATTGAGGAGCAAATGGAGAAAATACGAAAGAACTGTCTCAGGGATGGACTAAAGACCCCTGAACTGAACAGACAGGAGCTTTGGGTACTAGAGAACTGACACAAGGATAAAATTTCTGTGTGCGTGGCTGCGTAATGGAGAAGCTGCTATGCAACTGGGTGACCAGCCTCAAAAGAGGCAATAAATA
>WEIS01014418.1:0-10351 GCA_013389965.1 Todus mexicanus | reverse complement strand
CCCCCCCCCTTTTTTTTTTTATAAACAAGGAATATAAACCGTTTTATAGTAACTAGATAAAATTACACAGTATTTTACTCAGAGGGGAAAAATATGGATCTCTGCCTGGCAGTATTTCTCCTATCTTTCTCACTGATTGTACGTTAACATGATGGCTCCACATAAGTCAGCTTTGCAGGGCTGTCGTGGACAACTTTGAGCTCAGGCACCATTCAGTCTGTCCCACTGATGCCACCATCAGGGCTGTCCCCCACCCCAGAGTGGGTGACATGCATTTTAAGGAGTTCTGGGTTTTGATTTCCCTCCTCTAACACTCCAATAACTTGGGGGAAATTTGGGCTAGCAGGTCCAGATTGAAACTTGCATTTGAAGTCTAACCATTTGCCTCCTGTGACCCACAATCAGCCTTTAGCCTGCAAAGTAGCTCCGGATTCAGCCCCCGCTAGCACACAGGCACAAGGAAACATCTCTTGGAGAACAGCAATAAATCAGGAAGACTGAAGGAGGACCTCATTAATGTTTATAAATACGGAAAGGGCAAGTGTCGGGAGGATGGAGCCAGACTCTTCTCAATGGCACCAGTGACAGGACAAGGGGTAACGGGTGTGAGCTGGAACACAGGAGGTGCCACTGGAATATTAGGAGGAACTTGTTTGCAGGGAGGGTGCCAGAGCCTGGCCCAGGCTGCCCAGGGGGGTTGTGGAGTCTCCTTCTCTGGAGATGTTTCAAACCCGCCTGGACGAGTTCCTGTGGGACTTGGTCTGGGTGATCCTGCTCCGGCAATGGGGCGATTGGACTAGATGATCTTTTGAGGTCCCTTCCAATCCCCAACATTCTATGAATCTATGAGGATGCTCCAACTTTTCTCTTCAGTACCAACAAACCTATAAACCTACACCTTCTTCACTCTAAAGGACCAAACCTTCCGGCACCAACACCGACTGCTTTGCTTCAGCTTGCTGAGCCGCAGCTCTGCACTGCAAAGCACACAGACAAGCCTCCTGCCCTCTGCAAAATCTAAATTTTCCACAAAAGCAGGGAGTTCTGGAGACAAGATTTCACAGCCACAATGGCCCTGAATTTGCTCTAAGAATGTGCCAATATTTCAGAACCAAGATATCTCTAGCATTTTATGCTCATTCTGACGAGGACTCTGCAATCTCAGCTTTTTGTTGCAATGTTAAGTAGAAGCATTTTCCAGACCTTTATATAGGATTAAAATTCAACATTTTCCCCCACCGCCTAGCAAACAACTGCCCTAACAGAGTTCACGTTAGCACCTGGGGTGGGAAATTCACTAGATTTGGTATAAGTCCATTAAATTCTGACTGAACAGTCAAAGCTGGCACGTCTGTAGGAGAGCACACAGCTGGGAGCTGGCTTGCTGTCACTCCACATCGTCCTATCTGTTGTCCTGAGCAGCGTACGGCTGCCACTACTTGGCTCCTGCCTTGCCCTGGGACATCAGCATCGGGTTTGGTCCAACCCAGCTGAACATCTGGAGCCACCATAAATTTTGCCAGAGCCGCTTGCAGTCAGTGAGGGAGAAGACCCCCTGGTGACCTTACCTTCAGGCTCCAGCTTGCCACCTCTGGAGCTTGGTGCAAGCTCTGATGAAGGCCAAGATGCTGGTTCACCATTGCAGCTGTGGTGGGGGAAGGTAGATTGAGCTCACCATCAGTGTCGTTGGCCAATACATAGCTCCAAACCCATCGGACGGAGTCCCAAATTCAGAGAAAAGTGTTCAAATGGCTTCAGCTTTCCCCACCAGGCACCGAGCTCCCATCTCCTTTGTGAGCAGAAATTCAGCAGCGCTGTCCTAATGAGGTGAGCTGCTTTACAGCTTTTAGCTGTAAAAACACAAGATGAACATTTTCATTTCAGATTTCACTGCCCAGCCCTTCACACCTCATACCGATACCTTTCCAGCGTTACCAGAGCATCCTATTGCTTCGAATAAACATAAAAGACTTCCGCAAATATTTTTTAGTCCTTATTTCTTTTTTCTGGAGAGAAGAAAAAAAATAAAAGAGAAGATTTAATCCAAAAGTTTCACAGGCTGAAAGTCTTGGCTGCCTGCTGCAGTGTTAAGGCCCAACGTGTGGGGCCAATCCATGGGATTTGGGAGCAGAACGTGGTCATGGTGTGAAGCTAGAGCTGGAGCAATGCTACTCCAGCATCACCCGTAGAGGGAGCTTCCTCAGGGAGACGGGCACGTTGACATCTTTTCATCAAGTGTTGAGCTTTTAAAAAAAGAAAAGAATGTATATATATATTTTTTTTCTTTTTCCAGACAATATAAAATATTAATTTTCAAGTTCTTGTGGTTTTTGATTGGTTGGTGGGTTGTTTTTTTCCCCCTGCCCCTTACAACAAAACAGGCAGCTCCAGTTTAAACTGACTGGAAATGGATGTTTTGCAAGAGGAGGGGTAAAAAAAGGAACGGGGAGAGAAATGCTTCACGCAGCACTACGTGTTTGCAGACGGGTTTTATTTGTATTGAATCAAGCAAATTGCAAATGGGCGCTTTTCCATTTAATTGTGTTATAATAAAGGAGGGGGTAGGGTGGAAGCTAATATTTTAGCAAAAAATAAGATTCCGCAGTCTGCCAGTGCTCAAGTGTTAAACAGCTTTTCAGACCTACTGGATACCACTCTGGGTTTGAAATGTGAAGCCCGACGGCTGTTTTTCTACACATTTTTAGCTTAATTTCCTTGCAAACAGGCTCCCAGGCTCCAGTTACTTCTCCATGAGATCCCCCCTACCCTATGGGCACGGCCACAGGATTCCCACAGCTCCCAAGCCGGTGAAGGAACGTCCTTTTAATTCACTCTGTGGATGGCCCAATTAGCATCCCAGTAAATTATTACCTCGGGGAAAACTCCGGTCTCGGGACTCAGGCAGCCAGCTGCGAAGGCAGCCGGCGCACGCCCCACTTCCCCGAGTGGCGTGGGGAGAGCCGAGAAGATAGAGGGCATTTTCTCCGTGAGGCGATGGCGTTCAGGTGGCCAGGCAGCACAATTAGATGGGGAGAATTGTAGATTATCTCTGCTTTATGCTTCCCTGATAGAAGGGAGGTGGGGAGAAGCACAATAAAACCACGATCAAATCATCTATTCTGCTGTTCAAACTTCTGGACCAGGCGAGAGATGAGGCACAGCTCCACCCCCCAGCTGCGTTTGATCTATCGGGCTTTGAAATTCCGTGTTCTTCCTGCAACAGGCGGAATTGTGTCCTCATGAAAACTGTTTCTCCAGGCTCTTCCCTAACACAGGGTTTGGGACTCCCTCCATTCAGCACGTTAAGAATGAGAAGTCCCAGAAGTGGCTGAGAGCCCCCTGGTTTAGGTGCACCACAAGCAAGGGATGGTCTTCACATGAGGTCCTTTCCTACCTGCAGGGCAGTGGCAAAAGCCCTCGTCTGCTTGGGCAAGGGGACTGAAAACCACCGGTGGAGCAGGTCAAGGTTGTGCAGGAGATCTGTGTCCCAGCAAGGAATACAGCCCAGATGCTGGCATAGTCCACCGCAAAGCTTTTCTTGCACCTCAGTAACCTGTTGCTAGCTGCTGCTTGTTTTGAAGATCCCTCTCTCTGCTCTCTCCCTCCAAAATGCCTCTACAATTCATGTGAATAAGGCACAAGCAAATAAACCCACATTGAGCCCACGCTCCAAGAAACCTGTGACCCTGTTGCTTGCACTGTGCCAAACAGGAGGGGCAGGTAAATGAGCCATTTATTGATTGAAGCCCCGAAACCCCTTCATTTGAATGAATAAATTTGGCTCACCTCAGAGTGCTTTGGCTCCAGAAGGGCCAGGTGGATTTGTTCTCCTTACTTGAGCACCCCAAAGGTTTATCAGCCTCAGCATTGCAACAAACAGCTATTTTCATGAAATTAACTTCCGATCTTTTTTCAGCCGAGACAGGACCAGAACCCAGGCACCAGCACCTGATCAGAGCTGGTTTGATCTCATGAAATCTCTACAGGCTTCAGAGGCTGGTGTGAGATTTATGAAGCACAGATATTTTTAATAACTCGGCAACTTGGGACACATCTCCTCGGCTCCTGATGTTTCTTAGTGCTGGCTGTCAATGGGACGTTCACTCCTTTTACCAGCTCTGGATTTACATGACAGTGTCTCCATTGGTTTTGACGGATCTACTCTTGACAAGGTCACAGTGGGAAAGGGGAGAATTGCATCCCTTAACCAGGTACTGCGTTTGCTTGTGTGACCATCAGAGCTCCCCCTGCCCCAAGCTTTTGCAGCTCTTGCTGTACTCCTGTATGGCCTTGCAGCGAGTTTTCACAGCTCAAAAGTACAAAGCATTATGGATCTTTCCTTCTATAAGCCTCTTTTCCATCTCCTTGGTCCTTCCCAAAGGAGGAGAGAGCAGGTGGGATACCTGAGCCACCTTCCTCATCCCGTCTGCTAGGTGACCACGTCCATTCTCGCTTGCTCTTCTCTCCACACAACATCCTCTTCCTCTCTCAGCCAGCCTCCCTCCAAAACGCCTTTTTAAATTTTACCCTGACTGATTCTGCTCACCTGGATGGGAGCAGTACCTCTTCCTCTAGACTTGCCAGACCAAACCACCCACTAAGCTTATTTCTAAAAGCCCCACTTTCTCCAGCCACACCTTTTTCCTTTTTCTTTTTTTTTTTTTTTTTAATTCTAGACCCTGTCTCCAATTTGTTTGAGTTATTTTGCACACTAGTCTTGTTCTCTAACACACTGGCCTTCTCAGCTAGACTGATGTCACCTGGAAACATCCTCAGGCCCATTTCACCATCCTGGGTCACCAATGAAAATACGGAACATCACCAGAGGCCGGAGTTGCCCTGGGTACACTTACTCAAAAACCCCTCTCAGTGCAACAGTGAACCTCTGGGAGCTGCTCTCCAAGTTTGAATTTCTGGCCACTTTTGAAGCCTCTAGTTTATCATCTAGATGATTCTCCCCCACTTACAAGACCACACTGTCAAGCACACCTGGTAAACTCTGGATACTCCGTTTGTGCTGCTTGCCTTCCCTCCACAAGACCTTCTCAACAATACCAGGACATCCTATCAGGCTGATACCACTCCCTTTAAAGCCACCTGTGTTACCTGTTCACACGCTCTTGTTTCCCCCTAGGTTTTCACAAGGTTAGCTACAGGTCCCAGTGCTTTTCTGGGAACTGCAGTTAGACCAAGAGCTGCATAATTATCCCATTGCTCCTTTTCTCCCCCTTTAAAGACCGGTCTATTTGCCCCTAGTACTTATCTAGGCTAGGATCACAGCTGACCTTCTTAGAGGAAAACAAACGTCATGCTACGTCTTTGGCATCATCTGCTGAGTGCTTTCCCTGTCCCTGTGTACCAAACCAACACCTCTGTGGTCCTCCTACAACTGTTGATGTACTGCTAGAGCAATCTCTCGTTACACTTGATGTCCCCTGCTAATTGCATCTCACCATGTGCCTTGGCTTATCTGATCTAGTCTCTGCATGTGCATCCTGCACTTCTGTACTTGATCTCCATGGCCTGACCTACTTTTCATTCCCCCCAGGTTTCCTACTCAGATCCGAGCTCTTTCCCTATGCTTCCTTTCTCCTGCAACGCCATGACCCGAACAGTGCCCACAAGAAGTTATGACTGGCTCTTATTAACAACTTTTTCCCCTTCAAGATCAGTTTTCCAGGTGGCCTTACCTGCACACGATCAGCCGGTGCTCGAGTTCCCTGATCTGTGCATAGATCCAGCACTCTCCTTCCTCCCTCCTGCTCCTCAGCACCCGTTTAGTCATTTCCCAGGAACTCTTAACAGGTCACCTTCCACATCCCCAGCCAGCTTCTCCTGCACGAGTAACCATCAGAAACTGACTTTCACGTTCTCTGACCCTTGGATGGAGATGGTCATACACCACATATCCCCCACCCCCCAAATTCACTAGGTCCGCTGTATCTTCTTTCCCAAGGAACAGATATCCCACATTAAGTAAATGGTGCTGTCAGCTGCTCACTAAAGCCTCCTTTACCTGGAGACCCACCCCTGTGGTAATCGTCCTGGTGCTTTTCCTTTTAACCACCAGCTGGAAGCTTCCAGCAAGTCTAATCCACACACACGCTCCCGTTTTCTTGCCCTCCACTCAAACATGTGCACCCTTGACACGAGGAACATCCCTTCTCCCTGATGCCCCCGCCTGCCTTCTCTGCTCCAAGCAGACCCCTTCAACGTTGCGATTCCAGCATACAACTTCTCCCGCTAATTGAATCTTGCTGCTTTGTTGCACGCCCAAGCCCCCAGTCCCCCCTCTCCCCTCCCATTCATCTTGCATTCAGCTATCAGGCGCAACAGCCTCCCTGGCTCTTTCTTGGCCCCTCTTTGATCTTGCTTTGAATAGAAGAGGTCAAGCTATACAACCACTATTTCTTTCTTCCCTCCTTAAAGCCCGTGACTCGGGCGGTGACGGCTGGCACGCTGAGGGCCAGCGGATGGTGCTTCCAACAGTGAGTCAGGACTCGTGCACCCCAGCGGGCTGCTGGGCAGTCTCGGCAGGGGAGCACCCGTCCCCAGCTACCTCCATCCTTAACAGGGCCCCAACACGCGGAACTTTCCCTCCGCCTGAGCAGCGCAATTCAAAGCCCATTGAAGGCCAGAGAAAGGCTCCCATTAGCTTCAGCAGGCTTTGGATAGGGGTCGCGAACTGCGGAGGTCGCTATTTTTTACTCTGAGGTTGCCAGATCAAGTTAGTAAATCGTCCTCAGCAGTCAAGGTGGCTGCCAGGTCCTCCAGTACCACGGCTCCGGGATGTATGTCCTGGTGCAGAAAGCAGCAGACCTGGGAGTTTTACTCCACTCTGGGTTTGCTCTGCAAGAGTAAACCCTTGTTAACACCACCAGCACCCACGAGGACAACATCTCAGCCAAGAGGCAGGGAAGAGAGAAGAGAGAATTACCCTGGTTTAAATCCCCTCAGCTGCTCATACCAAAAAGATTTACCTTCGGAGACAGGATCCTGATAGCACTCAGAGCTGAATCCCCAGCCTGAAGTGTACGAGGTTTAATTACTGCAGCTTTGTTAAATCAGCTCCGTTAAGCCCCTGTGTAATTGCTTTCTTCTGGGCCCAGCAGTGGTTTATTTGAGGACAGCTCAGGCTGAGTTTCAGATGACTCAAAGCTGTTTCTGTGCTGTTTCTGTCACCTCGTTCAAATCGGTTTAAACCCACACCTCTTGAGAAGGCACCTTCAAAGAGGTGAGGCCTCAGCCCTTGCTGTGGTTAGTGCTCGGAGAAAACAAAATGCTGCTTTTTCTGTTCCAAATACACAAAGCCCCATTGCACCTCATGCTATCAGTGCACCCCGGACAGCACATGGTACCATCAATCTTGGAGAGGATGTGTAGAGCACCCCAAAAAAAGAGAAATGCCACTTGGTAATGTGACCATGGCACGAGGCTGGGATCAAGGGCTCCTGCCTGGAGAAAGCCATGCACTGCGGAGCCTGCAGGAGCCACATCTCAAATCCCGTTGTGCTTCCCACCACCCTTGCTCGGCTGGGGAGAAGCCCAGGACACATGGCACCCAGGCAATCCCCCACTCCATCCCTGCATCCGTGCTCGTTGCTACGGTTACAGGCAAATCGGTGCATTTTGCGGAGTGGGAGGGGGCAGCAGCCAGGACCAGGGTGATAAGGGCTGGAAATCAAATGGCTTTTGTGGGAGGGAGGACCTTCGGCTGGTCCTCAGCAGCTCCGTGCCGCAGAGCCGACCCACGCCGGCTGCGGGCGCTTTGCAAATTTGCATGGAGCTGACAAGATGACAAGGTGCAAATGCGCCAGGCTGCTCGGGAGTAATTTTTACTGCAGCTCTGCCTTGTGCACGTTTTTATTGCAAAGAGGGTAATCGGGCCTCTTCATTATTGAAAACATATTTACTACCCCTTGGCCGCTCTCTCCCATTTTTGCCAGCCCCTTCCTTCCCCCCTTAACTACCCTGTCCTCCACGAGATATGATCTCATAAATTTACAGTGTACTTGCTGTCTGCAAAGTGGTTGTTCAGTTTCATTTTTATTGGACTTTATGATACAGGCGGATTGCGCTTTATTTGTTGCACCGCTACCGGAAGGCCTGAAACCATAGGTAAGGGCTGGCCGAGCAAGGATTTGGCCTGAGAAAGGACTGTGGGATTGAGCTCCACAGATCCCGGGAGAGCTGCTGGGGTGGGACAGGCTGGCTGCAAGCAGGACAGCTGCCATGCTTTGGAGGAAGGCTGCCTTCCTCCTCCTCTGCTGGAGAAGATGCTGCTCCACCCACCCCACGGTCCTCCCGAGGGGGACCGGGGTCGATGTGGGAGCCGTGCCTCTGTTCCCGGTAGCCAGCATGATTGACAAGGGATGAGCAGCAGGAACACAGCAGCAGTTTCTCATCACTCACTACTCTTCCCAAAAATGCCTTTGCTAAGGCTTGCTCTCGTGCTAGACAGACTTGTCCAAACCCGCTGCCCTTAGCGTGACACTAACGTACCTTCACAAAATTGCCAGAAACTGCAGGGAACGGTAGCAGTGTGAGTGACACCAAGGAGGTCAGCATCTATGAAAACGGTCAGGGCATTGCTCAAGACTTATCGTACTGCAAGAGCGAGCAGAGCGTAACCTCATCCCCTTAACACCGAACCCCTCGGATAGCTCCCACAGAACATCAGCTCTGGACTGACTGCCGAGCCAGCGACCGCCCTCATGGCTTGTTCATTAATAAAAAGCCATCTTATTGGTGCACAAGGGATTTGTTAGCACCCAGTGTCCCCTCTCGGCGTCAGGTGGGTGGGGTGGCACCACGTCTCGCTGCAGAGCCACTTTCTTCTCCAGCAGAAAGGGCTTTGCAGTCCTTTCAGCACCTACCCAGAGTCATTAGGAACCCAACGCGCTTTGTATCCAGCTCATCTCAGCACAGCACTAGTGGAAATAATCAACTTGTGTCATTTCAATCCAAAAAAAGAGAAGAATTTGTNAACCCATTGGACTGACAGCAGGACGCATGCTGCCGATCTAAGGCTTTGTTGGGAAGCCCAATGCTGTGCAGCTATGACCTCTTGGGCAGCCAGAAGTGAAACCTGCAGCTCGTGCTGCGTGGAAAAGTGTGGAGCTGGTTTGGAGATCTTTGGGACAGGCAGGCTGAGTGTGAGCTCCATGCTCAACTCCCCTAGGGACGCCTCCTGGGCTGCATGGCCGTGCTCTGGGCAGCACCAGGCTGCCTGGATTTAATGCACAGACAAAGATGACAATAGCACAACTCACAAAGCAACTCAGCCCACCAAAATCCAACCACTCCTGGCAGCAGGCCGTGGCCTCCGCTCCCCCCGCAAATGGATCTTAACAGAGTGGCTTCGCCAGGGACATGCTGGGGCTGGCAGTGACACAGGCCCCCTAAACAGGACATTATACCTGCAGGTTAGGCTTCCTGTCCAAGAGCATGTCCATGCAAGGAGGCACAGCAGAATGACACCACTTCACCCATCACCACAGCTCTTTAACTCTACCTGAGGCAAGCAAACGCAGGCATCTACTTTTCACAAGCTCCTGGTTCCCAAGTCCCCCAGCTAGTGGGTGCCATGTGACCGTCTATAGAAATGTCAACGTTGATTGCTCTGGTCATCTCTGATTCCTCCATGGTTGGTGGAGTCTGACTGCACTAGAGAGCTGTCAGCCTATCTTAAGGCCAGAGTCCCAGGTCACTGGGCTAAGCAGACTTCAAAGAGTGCTAGTCTCCTTCTGCAGAGGACCAGAAGTACCTGCTTGGCCAGTTAAGTCCATCAGAGCTCAAGCACAAGGAGAGAGGAGTCCAGGGGGAACCCTGCGGCCAGCTAGACCTTCTTTCTGATAGAAAGTCCTGGACAGCTGCAGCTTCCAGCAGCAAGTCATTAATGAAAATTATCACCTTAGTAACTGTAATAATACAGTAATTCCAAAAAGGTAAAGCTACAGGTGCACAGTCAATCTGCAAGAAATCGGAGCAGAGGCAGCAGGGGAGCCCTATGTCTTCAGTTTTATATTCGGTTACTGGTATTTTATGGCGCCTCCTTCCTCATCTTCCACCTCCTCCTCCTCCTCCCTGGTTTCAAGCTGCTGAGCTTTGCCTCAGTGATGCACACCCACGCTGGAGGCTGTGGCAGTTTGGGGGGAACGACGGGGTGCTGCAGCAGCCGCCTCACCTTTGCAGGCTTCTGAGACACACCAAGGTGGAGGAGGTCTCATGGGCTGGTGCTCGAGGCACTCTGCCGCCTCAAGGAAGCCATCCTGCATCGTGCTTATCTGGGTCACATTTACAAATTTACTTTTTGGTTTGGGAGGCTGAAAGTTTCTATTTTTTCTTTCCC